>JARQOC010000008.1:113652666-113800684 GCA_033576535.1 Allobates femoralis | reverse complement strand
GCACTCCTGTACGTTTTTGGACTTAGTAATTTTTTTCAGAAAAAACGCATGCGCGCAAACGCATACGCAAACGCAAGTGGCTATATATGCCATGCGTTTGCGCATGCGTTTCCCATAGGGCCCCATGTTAAAAAAAACGCATAAAAACGCATGCGTTTTTTAACTAATGCCAAAAACGCTGTTTACTGCGTTTTTGGCTCAAAAACGGACAGAGCAATGTTTTGAGCTCCAGAGAAAAACGCACAGGGTGTTTATTACACCCAATGCGTTTTTCTGTCAGTTTTTGGACTTAGAAAAAAAAAATGACAAAACTGAAGCCAAAAACTGACTGAGGGCTTATGTGTAACCCCAGCCTAACCCCAGCCTGACCCATAAACATACACAATTGTATGCTTGTCCTCAGGCTTAATTGTTCTTGAAGCCAATAATTTGTGTGGTTATTTAGGCACAAATGGGTCACTCAACTTTCATGTTTACTATTTTATTTTTTCGTGTTGGTGGTGGTGATGGGGTGGTCGGAGCTTTGGTGTACTCTTGGGGTAAATTAATACTTGGTCACCCATGTAAGACTGTGAGCTCTTGTGGATAGGATCCTCTGCCCTACTGTACCTGTATGATTCAAGTGTCGTCATGTTATGTTCCTGTCCATGTCTGCCCTTACACATGTAAAGCGCCATAGAACCTAATGCCGCTATATAAATATTTATTATTAATAATAATATTATTATTAATAATAATAATAATAATAAAATGTGGGGTGTTCAACAATGGTTGCTATTTTTTAAATATTGTTTTATCCTCTCTGTCTAGTAGTTGCCTGACAAGATTCCAACAAGAGTTTGGGCTAGTGTTTGGACTAGCGGTATGGCTTTGTCTCTGGCTTGAACTGTTCGCTGCTTTAGAGGGGCACAGGGGCATGTGTGAACGCTACGTTCCTTGCTTAGACCACCTTTCATAGAGTACATAGGTACATTAACTAAATCCCTGTAGCTGCACCATTTCAGCGATTGAACGTCGAATATTTTTATTGGCACCGTTTTGATTACTTAATTGGAAGATGTCTACTATGGTTTTTAAAACATGAGGCAGTAAAGAAATCGGCTCCATTTTCACATCATTGTTATTTTATAGGAGGACTGGGCAATGCTGCAGAGTATTGAAGCAGAGCACTAAGTGTCTCTCTAAACTCCATCTGTCAATTCTTATGAGCTCTATTGTTCTCGAGAGGAACCACAAATGGACACAACCAAAAGATCAAACAGATAAAAGTGATAATTGTACTAGTATTTGCTGTGAATAAAATCCATCTACAGGGGATCGACAGGAAATCCATCTACGCCATGCCCACTGCCAGAATCCGAAAAACACAAATGGAAATCCAACAGGAAGAAGAAACATTGGACATTGCTGACTTATCTGGTGATTAATGATGGTCCTTGTTGCAGGGGTTTTCCCAGCTCACACATTTATAGATGGCAGGAATGCTTCCTCTGCAGTTTTATAGCTGCCATAAAATGAATAGGAAGCTCCATACATGCACGCCACCTCGCTGACACCCTGCCTCAGTTTCGTAGAAAAAGGTTGTGCTTCATAATTTCAATAAAGTGAAAAGAAACCTCCAAAAAGTGTGAGCGAGCACGTGAGAAGTGGCTGCAGGAAGTTGGGGGTGGACAGAAACCAGCAGGGGACTTCCCAACACAGCTGCAGAACCTTTTTATTTCAAATTTTAGGGTTTTATTTTGCTGGGCATCCATGAGTGAGCCACAGCAGAACCTACAGAACTTTGTTTTGAACTTTTTGACTTAATAGATGAAAATCTGCAAAACATTTGGGAAAAAATCTGCAACACATCAGTGACCATTTCAATGCGTTATTCTGAAGCAGATTCGCCTGGGACAACTCGACAGCTTTGGTGGGGTAAAATGATGACATGACCGGCTCGATTGTAACAATGGTCATTTGATACCATCCTAGTGCATAATACAGTTGGTTAAAAGGTTGAGTGTGTGATCCTAAGGGTCCCGTCACACTTGGCGATGTTCCAGCGATCCCGACAGTGATACGATCTAGTAAGAATTGCTGGAACGTCGCTACATGGTCGCTGGTGAGATGTCAAACAGTCAGCTCTACTCAACGACGCAGCAACGATACAGCGACCCGCATAATGACCTCGGCGGTCGTTGGGACCCTGTCATACAGCAGCTAGTCTGACGACTCAGACCTACGTGACTGAGTTCTGCGTCACCAACGAGGTCGTTGTTAAGACGTCAAACACACCGATGCATGCTGCCCAGTGGGTACCCGACAATCAAAAAATGGTCCAGGCCATTCTGACACAATAGGCGATGTGTCAAACATAGCAAGATCGCTGGCGAGGTCGCTGTTGCATCACAAAACCTGTGACGCAACAGCGATCTCGCTAGCAATCTCGCTGTGTGTGATGGGGGCTTTAGTCTAAATTGCTATGCCTACTACCAGGGCTGCCACTAGGAATTTCGGGGCCCCTGACTGCCAAAATTTTGGGGCCCCCTGAGGCTCCACCCAGCCTCTACCCACTGAGACTGCGCCGAGCCTCCACCCAGGCTCCGCCTCCACTTAAACATACATTATATATATAGTGAAAAATTGGAACAGCACCAAAAATTACCTCAATTTATGTGCAAAGCTTTCCCAACCAGCAATCCAGATAAATAGAAAAAAGTGGACTTTATTACCCAATGCATGGCCACTTCATTGGGCTATAAGGTCCACTTTTTTCTATTTTTTTGTGCTGCTCTTCCTTTTTTTACTCTCTCTCTCATATATATATATATATATATATATATATATATATATATATATATATATGTATATATATATAAGATATATTATACACACACACTCTTGAGACTGCTGTGGGCTGATTCAATGACCTCTCATCTTCATCGTGCGCTCTGACCTTGGCTCCCAGGCTCTGCCTCAGTGTTGACAGCTTCAGGCGGTTCCTCCTGCACTGGAGCCTCGGTGATCTTAGCTTTCTGATCTTCAGGATGCGCGGCAGCATCCTGTGGAGCAGGGTCAGATCCTGTGACCTCATCAGATTCTCCAAGCACTACAAGCAGGCTCGGACTGGGCCGCCGGGTTACCGGGTAAAAGTCAGGGTGGGCCCCCAGGCATTGTGGCCCCGCCCCCCTAGCCCCGCCCCCCAACGGGCCTGAACGGGTCCCCCTGGAGGAATTCGGGCAGGGCGGCATCTAAGTGTGTTTGTTTATTTTTTGCCCGGCACCGAGCTGACTGGGAGGCCCCGCCCCCTGCCACCCTCGTTCATCGCGCCCTCCCGCCCACGGCCCACCCGCCTCACCTCATTCCAGAAAGGAGCCCGGCGGGCGCAAGTGAGACCGGGCCCGGAGCCCGCCGACCCCTGCACCAGCTGTGTGGCGCTCTACAGGGCAGTCCCCAGGCGGATGATCACGGCCGCCGGAGGACTACTGGCACTCCCCGCGCTCACATTGCAGCCCCCCCGCCCCCCTTCTTCATCTGCATGCATTGCAGACCGCGGGAGCAGGCTGGGGACTGTAGGAGGCATGCAGCAGCACGCCTACCTCTCTGCCGAAGAGGAGCTGCTTAGAAGAGGAGCTGCTTAGTCTCCCGGCCTGGACTGCTCTCCTCCTCCTCACACAGCGCTTTAGTCACTGCTTCCTGGGCCTGGCATGAAGACCTTCAGGGAGCATGGAGCACACAGGAGAGAAGGTGCAGTATGTGTTGGCTGTGGGTGCAGTGTATGTGACTGTGTGTGCAGTGTATGTGACTGTGTGTGTAATGTATGTGACTGTATGTGCAATGCATGTGACTGTGCAATGCATGTGACTGTATGTGCAATGCATGTGACTGTATGTGCAATGCATGTGACTGTATGTGCAATGCATGTGACTGTATGTGCAATGCATGTGACTGTATGTGCAATGCATGTGACTGTGCAATGCATGTGACTGTATGTGCAATGCATGTGACTGTATGTGCAATGCATGTGACTGTGCAATGCATGTGACTGTATGTGCAATGCATGTGACTGTGTGCAATGCATGTGACTGTGAGTGCAATGCATGTGACTGTATGTGCAATGCATGTGACTGTGTGTGCAATGCATGTGACTGTGAGTGCAATGCATGTGACTGTGAGTGCAATGCATGTGACTGTGTGCAATGCATGTGACTGTATGTGCAATGCATGTGACTGTATGTGCAATGCATGTGACTGTATGTGCAATGCATGTGACTGTGAGTGCAATGCATGTGACTGTGAGTGCAATGCATGTGACTGTGTGCAATGCATGTGACTGTATGTGCAATGCATGTGACTGTATGTGCAATGCATGTGACTGTATGTGCAATGCATGTGACTGTGTGTGCAATGCATGTGACTGTGTGTGCAATGCATGTGACTGTGTGTGCAATGCATGTGACTGTGTGTGCAATGCATGTGACTGTGTGTGCAATGCATGTGACTGTGAGTGCAATGCATGTGACTGTGAGTGCAATGCATGTGACTGTGAGTGCAATGCATGTGACTGTGTGTGCAATGCATGTGACTGCGTGTGCAATGTATGTGGCTGTGTGTGCAGAATTATATTATCTGGAACGGCTATGAGGCGGCATTATAGTCAGGCGGCATTATATTATCTGGAGCGGCTATGAGGCGGCATTATGTTATTTGTAGCAGCTGTGAGGCGGCATTGTATTATCTGGAGCGGCTGTGAGGCGGTATTATATTATCTGGAGCGGCTGTGAGGCGGCGTTATATTATCTGGAGCGGCTGTGAGGCGGCGTTATATTATCTGGAGCAGCTGTGAGGTGGCATTATATTATCTGGAGCGGCTGTGAGGCGGCATTGTATTATCTGGAGCGGCTGTGAGGTGGCATTATATTATCTGGAGCGGCTGTGAGGTGGCGTTATATTATCTGGAGCGGCTGTGAAGTGGCGTTATATTATCTGGAGCGGCTGTGAGGTGGCGTTATATTATCTGGAGCGGCTGTGAGGCGGCGTTATATTATCTGGAGCAGCTGTGAGGTGACATTATATTATCTGGAGCGGCTGTGAGGCGGCGTTATATTATCTGGAGCGGCTGTGAGGCGGCGTTATATTATCTGGAGCGGCTGTGAGGCGGCGTTATATTATCTGGAGCGGCTGTGAGGCGGCGTTATATTATCTGGAGCGGCTGTGAGGCGGCGTTATATTATCTGGAGCAGCTGTGAGGTGGCATTATATTGTCTGGAGCGGCTGTGAGGCGGCATTGTAGTATCTGGAGCGGCTGTGAGGCGGCGTTATATTATCTGGAGCGGCTGTGAGGCGGCGTTATATTATCTGGAGCAGCTGTGAGGTGGCATTATATTATCTTGGGTGGGGGGTGTCCCAGGTCCAAATTTCGCACCGGGGCCCTTCGGACTCTAGTTACGCCACTGGAGCCCGCCAAGGAGGAGTCGGGGACTTGGAGTTCCTGCAGAGCACCCCCGGGCAGCAAATCGCCGGCGGCGACTACAGTAATTATGTGATGTGTAAATGCGCCCGAGTCCCGACACAGACAGACAGTGCCTTCCGTGGTGCCGCTCCGTGACCATGTGGTGGCTGCTTCAGGTCCGGAGCTGCCTTCAGCTACCGCCGCTGCTGGTGTCAGTCAGTCTGCAGATTGCACTGCAGTCTGCAGCATGGTGCAGGCGGGCGGCGGGATCATAGTTTAGGCTGCGCCGGCGGTACTGTGTGTTCTGTGCTGTGCACAGACAGTACAGCCAGCAGGCAGCAGTGCCAGCCTCAGCCTGAGCAGAGCCCAGACTGCCTCTGAGTCTCTGACTAGTCTCAGACTCTGAGGAGTCTGACTAGTTTGTGACTCAGTGACAGTGCAGAGCAACCTGATGGTCAGAGTCATGCCATCATGCAGCAGCTAGGAGGGACACAGTGGGGTCTGAAACCCAGACCTGGGCTGCAGCAGGCACTGCAGCATTGCATATGGGCCATATGCAATGCTGCAGCGCCTGCTGCAGCCCAGGTCTGTGTGGGCCGGTCCCATCCCCATCCCCATATGCAATGCTGCAGCCCAGTAAACTTTGTGGGCCGCTCCCACCTCCCCACCCCCCATATGATATGGGGGTGGGGGGATGGATGACAGCGGCCCCCACACTCAGACCTGGGCTGCAGCAGTAAGGTATCTGTAAAATGTGTGTGTGAGTTGTGTGTCTGTATGTGTGTTTGAGTGAGTTGTGTGTCTTCTGTGTGAGTTGTGTCTTCTGTGTGTGAGTTGTATGTGTCTTCTGTGTGAGTTGCGTCTTGTGTGAGTTGTCTGTTTGTTTTCTATGTGTGAGTTGTGTGCCTGTGTCTTCTATGTGTGAGTTGTGTCTGTGCGTGAGTTGTGTGTGATGTCTCTGTGTGTGTTGTGTGTGATGTGTCTGTGTGTGAGTTGTGTCTCTGAGTTGTGTCTCTGAGTTGTGTCTGTGTGTGTTGTGTGTGATGTGTCTGTGAGAGTTGTGTCTCTATGAGTTGTGTCTCTGTGTGTGAGTTGTATCTGTGTGTGTTGTGTGTGTGATGTGTGTGTGTGTGAGTTGTGTCTCTATTTGTGTCTCTGTGTGTGAGTTGTGGGGTGCAGAAGGACAGAGGAGCAGCAGGAGGGACAGCGGAGAGGAGGACAGGGGTGCAGGAGGACAGAGGAGCAGCAGGTGAGACAAAGGAGAGGAGGGCGGGGGTGCAAGAGGAGCAGCAGGATGGACAGTGGAGAGGAGGATGGGGTGCAGGAGGACAGAGGAGAGGAGGAAGGGGGTGCAGGAGGACTGGGGCTGTGGCTGGCGCTGTGTGTGGTGATAATGGTGGCTGTACCGTGTGTCTGCCTCCATGCAGCTGCCACCACCTTCCTGTGTTGGCAGGGTGTGGCATGCTGGGAGTTGTAGTTCTCCTGCCTGTCCTATATGATTTCTGGGCAGTGTGTTGGGTGCTGTGAGTTGTTCTCCCAGGTGGGCTCAGTGTTGTCCCGCCGCCCGTCTGTGGCCTGTCTGTCTCTTCTGGGATGTCCTCAGCTCTGTGCTGTGCACATAGTGTACCACCATCTCCCCAGCTCTGTGCTGTGCACATAGTGTACCACCATCTCCCCAGCTCTGTGCTGTGCACATAGTGTACCACCAGCTCCGTGCTGTGCACATTGTACCACCATGTCCTCAGCTCCGTGTTGTGCACAGATGGTGTACCACCATGTCCTCAGCTCCGTGTTGTGCACAGATGGTGTACCACCATCTCCCCAGCTGTGTGCTGTGCACAGAAAGTGTGCCACCATATCCTCAGCTCCGTGCTGTGCACAGACAGTGTACCACCATGTCCTCAGCTCCGTGCTGTGCACAGACAGTGTACCACCATGTCCTCAGCTCCGTGCTGTGCACAGACAGTGTACCACCATGTCCTCAGCTCCGTGCTGTGCACAGACAGTGTACCGTACACCGTCTGTGCACAGCACAGAACTGGGGAGATGGTGGTACACTGTCTGTGCACAGCACGGAGCTGAGGACATGGTGGTACACTGTCTGTGCACAGCACGGAGCTGAGGACATGGTGGTACACTGTCTGTGCACAGCACGGAGCTGAGGACATAGTGGTACACTGTACACAGCACAGAGCTGAGGACATGGTGGTACACTCTCTCCCGCCGTCTTAAAATCAGTCCGTTTCTCATCCAGGAGAGTCGGATGAGTGTCATCGGTTTTTGGCCCATTTGGCATCCAACTGCTGTGCAAGTGTCCGACATTTCTCTCAGATCACATCCGTGTGCAATCTGTTCTTTCCTCAGCAGCTATTACTGTAGAATCATTTACAGGAACATTTTACAGTGTTCTCAGTTACAGAATGATAATGTATCAGTGAAAAAAACTGATGCCTCTCGGATGGTCCATGTGCTGTCAGTGTGCGGTATGTAATTTTGTCGGACCCATAGACTTGCATTGGTGAGTCTTGGTGTGAATCGCAGACTGTCGCAGAATGTTGCGACTTTTTTCTCATCCTGAATCTGGCTGAGAAAAAAGTGTCCGACACTCGTCAGTGCTCTCAGAGATTGAATAACATTGGTCCGAGTGCAATGTGATGAAATCACACATTGCACTCATCCGAGTTTCACGCCAGTGTGTCCGTACCCTAATAATAAAATCCATATAGTAATCCTACAATGTCTGCTGGACATGGTATGGGGAGGGTTTATGGCTCAGTTGGTACACTCCATACTTCTTGTTATTAACCAGTTAATGTTCTCTTGTCCACCGCACTACAGTGTCAAAAGAGGACGACAACGAGACAGACAGCGACAGCGCCTCAGAGAGCCCCAGACCTTCAAATAGAAGATCCTCAGATCCTGGTATTGTGACGACATATGAAGAATAATACTTTTTGCACTTATATTACACTATGCACTCCACAGCACTTTACATACATCATCAACACTGTCCCCATTGGGGCTCACAATGTAAACATCCTACCAGTATGTCTCTGTAGTGTGATTGGACAAACCTTTTATATGTACTACATGATGAAATGTGGCGGGAGAAGCTACATGAAGCTTGGGGGGGAAGGCCGCGACTGAGGGGAAGATTGTCAGTGAGGGGCTGCAACGGGGGGGAGGAGCCATGACGGGGGGGGGGGGGGGGGTGGCCGCTGACAGTGCCTAGGGCAGCAGGAACTCCAAATACGGCCCTGGGCCTAAGGATGTGATAAGGTATTAGTTGGTGAGGGTGCGACTGCTGAATGTGCAGCTTTTATCCCCATTATGTGTCCAAAAAATAGAAAAATATCCAGCATAGAGTCTTGAGATCTAGATCCTTAAAAATTCATTATATTAGAAAAGTATTAAAAATCACATTGAAATCAATATCCTTAAAGGGAACCAACCACCTCAGATGACGACTATAAGCTGTTAATACATGTCCCTGCACCCTACCTACACCATTCCACCTATGTTTTTCTTAAGAATATTGATAAATGTAAACCGAAATATACACTTTATAAAATTACATGCCTGTGTACTTCTGGGCGTCTCCTTCTGGGTCAGTTACTAGAGGGCTGTGTCTCCAGCAGCATGACTGGCTTCTCTAGCCCTCCCTCTTACTTTGCAGGACGTCACATGAAGGGACGGGAGCTGCCTTGCGTGCCCACCCACTGATAGATAACATCACGCCCTTCATGTGACGTCCTGCAAAGTAAGAGGGAGGGCTAGAGAAGCCAGTCATGCAGCTGGAGACACTGCCCTCTAGTAACTGACCCAGAAGGAGACGCCCAGAAGTACACAGGCATGTAATTTTATAAAGTGTATATTTCGGTTTACATTTATCAATATTCTTAAGAAAAACATAGGTGGAATGGTGTAGGTAGGGTGCAGGGACATGTATTAACAGCTTATAGTCGTCATCTGAGGTGGTTGGTTCCCTTTAAAGACAGTCCTTAGTCATAGGTTTGTTTTGTCCCCATTAGACTGGAGGTGATGTACAGCTCGCCCATGATCCCTTCACTCCCTCAGTGGCTGTGAGCGCTGGGTTTGCCTTTTTCTGGGAGCCCCAATGATAATGAATGGAGCCGCGGTCACATCATTACCGGCCGCTGCAGTTAATAAAAGGGGTAAAAGTGCCACATTCTTCCGATGATGTGGTTTTGATTGGTCGGATTCCACCAATAACTAAGTGATCACCTGCCGAACCTGACGATTGTTGGTAACTTGTTTTCACCAAAGTATCCCTTTAATGTACACTACAGTAATGGTACATCGCAGTAATGGTGAGCGCAGAGTGATGTGCAGGAGTAACCACTATAATGGGTATAACGGCTAACAGGTGTTTGCATATAGCGGGTGAGTGGGCCCCTGGAGTCAATTTCCCTGGTGGGCCCCAGACACCCCAGTCCGACCCTGACTACAAGGGAGGGTAACAGACTGTGATGTCATCATCAGGGGAGGGACCTGGACCACCCCCACACAAACATCTGCCATGCCCCTGAGCTGACAACACAAAGCCCCAGATGAGAGATGAACAGACGGCAGAATGTCTAACAGAGAAATCTGGAGGCCAGGAGGGAGACGAAGGAGAAAGAGGACAGAGGAAGACTGAGGGGAAAGAAGACCGGAGGGGGACGGGTGAGAAAGAGGGTAGAGGGAGATGGAGGGGAAAGAGGACAGGAGAAAGACTGAGGGGAAGAGGACAGGAGGGAGACGAAGGAGAAAGAACAGAGGGAGATGGAGGAGGGCGGAGAGGAAAGAGGACAGGAGGGGGATAGAGAGGAAAGAGGACAGGAGGGGGACAGAGAGGAAAGAAGACAGGAGGGGGACGGAGAGGAAAGAGGACAGGAGGGGGACGGAGAGGAAAGAGGACAGGAGGGGGATGGAGAGGAAAGAGGACAGGAGGGGGACGGAGGAGAAAGGACAGAAGGGGGACGGAGAGGAAAGAGGACAGGAGAGGGACAGAGGAGAAAAGGGACAAGAGGGGGACGAAGGAGAAAGAGTACAGAGGGAGATGGAGGGGAAAGAGGACAAAGGGAGACAGTGAAGAAAGAGGGCAGAGTGGGACGGAGGAGAAAGAGGGCAGAGTGGGACGGAGGAGAAAGAGGGCAGAGGGAGTTGGGAAGAAAGAGGACAGAGGGGGATGACATAGGAGCCCAGCTCCCTGTGTGCCGGGGGGGCCAGCTCCCTGTGTGCTGGGGGGCCCAGCTCCCTGGGTGCTGGGGGACCCAGCTCCCTGTGTGCTGGGGGGCCCAGCTCCCTGTGTGCTGGGGGGCCCAGCTCCCTGTGTTCTGGGGGCCCGGCTCCCTGTGTACTTGGGGGCCCGGCTCCCTGTGTGCTGGCGGCTTGGCTCCCTGTGTGCTGAGGGGCCTGGCTCACTGTGTGCTGGGGGGCCCGGCTCCCTGTGTTCTGGGGGGTCTGGCTCCATGTGTGCTGGGGGCCCTGGCTCCCTGTGTGCTGGGGTGCCCGGCTGCCTGACTTCTGGGGACCCCGGCTCCCTGTGTGCTTGGGCCCCCCCTTCTCTCCCCTCTCCTAACCTGTGTGCAGCTGTGTTGTGGCAGAAGCGATCATGCCCATCTCTCTGCATTGAGCAGGATTGTATGATCTCTGAGGTGCTGGAGGACTGGAGACCATAGACATCAGCTCCCGATGCGATTTCACATGCCCATCTGCACTGAGCTTGGAGCTGATGTCTATGATCTCTAGTCCTCCAGCACCTCAGAAATCATGATCGCGTCTGCCACATAGCTGCACACAGGTTAGGAGTGAGAGGAGAGGAGGCCGCAGCAGCACACAGGGGGGCTCCCAGGGGACTCTGTCCTGCAGCAGATGGCTTGGGCCCCCCAGACACCTCCGGGCCCCGCAGACACCACCGGGCCCCGTCACCCTGCATTTGCCCGGGTGCTGACGCCGTCCCTGGTTGTAGGGCTCCCTCAGGGCCCCAGAGCAGTGAACGGGGCCGGGCAGTGCTGTGGGAAAGCGGGTGCCGTCTCCACATTATTTAAAGGGCCGGCGGCCAGTGCTGACAAGCGGGGATGCCGCAGCTGCCGAGAAAGAGAGGGAGGCCCGTAGAAGATGTGAGGGGGCGGGGCCTGAAGCTTGTAGCCCGCCCACTCACCTCTCGTCTGGGCCCCCCTCTCCTTCCATCACCGCCGGGCCCATGACAACTGTCAGAGTCGTGAGGCCCTGACGGCAGCCATGCCTACTACAAGAAAAAACCACACTGACGTCTACAGCAAACAACATAAAAGCTGAAGCAATTCCAATAAACCATTACAATTCCTTCTAAGTAAAAAAGGAGCCAAAATAGATTTAAGAAACGTACAAAAAGGGCTTCTCACAAAACAGGTGATAATAAAAAATGTGGCAAAGGTAAAATAAGTCTAAAAATTATTTTTGATATCAACCTGTATACATACCCAACAAGAAACACAACCAATACTAAAGGTACCATCACACGTGGCAATATGGCTTCCATATCGCCGTAAATTTGTGTATTTTGGCGATGTGGAAGCCACATCGCCTGTGCGTAATGGCGTGAGAGAGGGAGATTTTACGGCGTGAAATCGCCGGTTGAGCGTCGCCTGATTGCCCTGCTCTGCTGAGAAATCAGGCGATTTCCACAAAGCGATTTCAGCGCATCATGGCGTGTGACTGGGCGATAACGATGTAGTAAGCGAGCTCAGGCCATCTGGAAGCAATTCCAGAGGTGTGCCTGAGTGTTCTGTTTGGCGCCCCGTTTGCCGCGATTGGTGGTCGCTCCTGTGTTCCCATTGGCTGGCCGTGGCTAAGGCGCCATATTTGAATCGCGAGATAGTAGAAAGGACACATGCGTCATGTAGTGGGCAGACTTCCTGACAAAGCAGACCAATGGCGACGCAGTTGTGTTGGCCAGTCGGAGTCGTAGGGGCGCGGTGTACAACACTCTGCCACGCCTGTCTCCTCGGCGCGCTCACACTCTACGCCCACATCACTGATGTGGTGGAGGCGTGTGACAAGCAGATTTGGCGGCGATATGGGTATGTGAAATTGCTTCCGGTCTGTGGCAGGGGATTTCCGGAACACAGGATCACCGAACATCACACGCGAGATGTCTATGTGTGACAGGGTGACGCTGATGTGTAAAAAAGTGCCCGGAACATGCGCGCTCATGTCAAATTGCCAGCCATATGGCGGCTATATTGCTACGTGTGACAGTACCTTAAGAATAACAAACATCCCTGAAGTTCATCCCCACAACTGACTCACAAAAATGTTCCACCATCTTCATAGGAAAAGTAAAATAATGATTCTCATTAGGAAGAGCATAGGTTAGCCGCTAAGCTGTGTACACTAGACCACAAGCCGTTATCAATACTAGCAAATGTGCCCAAACCTCTTCACACATCTGATATTTCTCCCACGTAGAAATAAATTTCCCTCCGGACTTCAGGATTTGGCAATGTTGGAAAGTGACTCAGCGATATTCTAAGACTATTGGATGAATACAAATATACAAGAAACTTGAAGGGACCGGGTGCAGCCAACATGTATGGACCAAGAGTCTTTACAGCAAATATGCTCATTGGTCCCATGACAGGATTTTGTGTCCACCGAGGCCAACAGCTGAATAATAATGGTCAACAAAGTCTTCCTACTTCCGACAGCCATATACGTAGTCCACAACCCGGCTACCACAGCATCTCGTGTAATGGTGGGTGTTACTGGCACCACCACATCCTCCTGGGCTATATCTCCAGTGATCCCACTATTCAGACCCCACCGAGTAGCTGACATATCTATTATATAATCACGAATGGGTTTTTTGCCCCTTTTGAGTCCGCTCACGCTGCGAGTCAGCGTGGTCATGTGGATACGCCCGAAGCATTGGCCGCGCAGCGGGCATGGCGAGTCGCCTTAGCAGCGCGAAGCATTGGCCGCGAAGCGGCCATTGCGAGTCAGAGACTCGCTCTGCTAGAATCCCGATGAATGTGCATCGGGCACCCAGCTAGTGTATATTATATTCAAGTAGAACACAAGATGCCTTTTGTAACAATCCAGTAATTTCTTTCCATACTTATAACACATCCTTTAACAAATATACACATCTTAGTTGAACTGAATAGTTTTATATCTTGCAGTTTATAGGGGACTAATCTAAGAATCACTACGTATCACAAAAAAGGACAGTTACCAACAACCAAAGCACAAAGAAGACCCCCATGGCCAGGCGGGGCAGCTCAGGTGCCAAATACAAATGAAACAACCATTCACAACCTACTATACATGGAGAGAGTGGCTGCATAGTATTGATTTCAATAAAATCTCTGGAACTTCACTCTTCCTTGGATTTGTCCTTTCCTAGGAATTTGTGAGGCAGCATGAAATCCATGCTACTCGCCTCAATTCCTACGACTTGTTGTTAGTAATATAAATTGGCACAGATGAGATTTATACAGATACACGTGCTGTACAGTGTCTAGCCTTCATCCCATTAATGACACCCATTCTATTAGTTCAATCAGGCTGCCCAGCACTATGAGTGCACCCCACACGACAGAAATCCCAATTAGCCCAGCCAGCTCTAAAGGGACTGTCTGCACCATGGAAAACATGAAGCAATGTGCAATACAAAGACAAAAAACAAAAAAGTATAAAATAAATGAGATATTGATAATTTTTCAAAATACACAAGCTCGCAACCAACCTCAAGACAGCCCTGTTAGAATCACCCAAGGAGTACGTACAGCACAGCATTGGGAAAGCACAGTCAACCCCAAAGTGTGCACATCATGAGGATGGAACTGTGGCACCCTGCGGTACAGGGAGCCACAGGAACACCTAGTGCATGGAGGGATTTCCACGTCAGGTGCCCATACACACACAACACATTGCACCCCAGGCCTGTAAGGGCAGCCCCACTTGCTGCCTTAGGCAAGATCCCCTATAATACAGGTGCTGGGGGCGGAGTTAGTCAGCCCGTGCAGTATGGAGCAGTACTGTGAAGAGAACCTGGTAGTGGAGCCACGCTAGGCCTGAACCAGAGGACAGCTTAGCCAGAGTAAGGAACCCGAGTGTGAGGGTCGGAGGCAAGGCGAGAGACAGAGTGGGGGCAGAAGAACCATACCGGTTCACCCAGGAAGCAACCCAGACACCGGAGTCCGAGTCTGCTAAGGAGCACTTAGCCCAGCAGAAAACACCGGTTCACCGAGGAGACTGCAGTCTCCCGGACACCTGTATCAGCAACCAACACAAGAGCCAAGAACCGCAAGAGAGAGAGAGAGAGTTAGCAATCCACAGAAGGTTCTTACAACCTACCATACGGATGCGAGACACAGAGGAGGCCAGGCCAGGTTTTACACAGGTCAGGGCTTCAACACAAGTAAGGCAGAGACAAGGAGGCCTTACAAATCACTTACTGTGGAAATCCTGAAGTGCTTCCCAACCACCTGGAGTGTACCCTGGACAGTGCTGGTTTAACATCATTTCAGGGAAAACTACTCTCAGTGTGTGTGTCAGTTAGGGATGGGCGAATACCTTACTATTCGGAATCACTATACCCGCAACGAGTAGGTAGCGGTACTCGCTACTCGTTGCGAGTATAGCGATTCCAAATACTTTTGCAATGACGTAATCGCTAGCGGCCACCTGATAGGCCAGATGGAAAGGTCCTTGGTGTACCTGAGAGGACCTTTCCATCTGGCCAATCAGGTGGCTGCTAGCGATCACGTGATTGTGACGTGGCGGCATCTGATTGGCCAGATCTCTGCCAGCCATCTGATTAGCTGAGAGAGTGAAAGGTCCTTTTCCATGAATAGACGTGCATCTGCAGGTCCCGGTACAGGCGTCGGTTAAGGTGAGTATCCGATTTTTTTATTTTTTAACCACTTTTTCTCTCTTTTACAGGACTTTTGCCGTGTATCACTGATACACTACAAAAGTATTCGGTACTTGCTACTCCCGAGTAATCCTAATTTACTCGGCGAGTAGCGAGTACACGAATACCGCTACTATTTGGCGAGTGCCGAATAGTAGCGAGTATACTCGCCCATCCCTAGTGTCAGTTCTTACAGCCCTGATCCTGTCCAACAGAGAGACTGTAGAGACATCCCGCCTGAAGAGCCACCTTCCTGTGCCAAATCCTATTCCCACATCATTGCCCCAGGGGTCTCGCTCCACCTACGGGGAGCAACACCATCAGGCTGCCCATCCATCATCCCCGGAGGTCTGCAGCAGCACTGGTGCCATCATCAGACACTGTAGGTGGTGTCACAAACTATTCAACAAAACCCCTTTACTTTTGAAACCCTCTTTAAGTGACCACCAGGGCCACGGACCCGGGTGTCGACCGCCCGTGACATACCCCTGTAACCAACGCCTGAGATCCGAGTCCTCACGGCCTTGGGGTGGGTCAGAACAGTCAGCCCTGGGGTGCACAGAGTATTCAGATGGCGCACTCACCCCCAGGGTGCGCAAAGTATTAGGATCTCTGGGGGGTGTGCTAAATTTTAGGACCCCCAGGGTGCATACAGTATTAGGAGCTACGGAATGTGCACAGTATTAGGACGACAGTCATCCAATAATATAATAATATATTTATTCATTTATATAGTGCTATTAATTCCATAGCACTTTACATACATGAGTAATGCTGTCTCTCTTGGAGCTCACAATCTAAATATCCTATCAGTATGTCTTTATAATGTGGGAGGAAACTGGAGTGCCCGGAGGAAACCCATGCAAGCACGGGGAGAACATACAAACTTAGTGTCCTTGGTGGGAATTGAACCCAGGACCTCAGGACCCCAGTGCTGCAAGGGCTGCAGTGCTAACCACTTGAGCCACCGTGATACCCTAGGGTCCAAGGATGGCAGTCACCCATGTAATGCATAATATTAGGACAGCAGTCACTACCGGGGTGCATACAGTATTGGTGAGGTGCCTCTCTGGACAAACTGCCACCAGAGGTACTGCACATCTGTGGTTATGAAGTGTAGTGCCCCTGTTCTCCAGGTGTTGGGATGGTGTGGTTGAGCCACAACACAACACACACACGTACCCTGGGACAATGGGTGGAACCTGAGGGAGGACCCAGGCCATAAAATGGGGACGGTACAGCGTTAGTTAGTTCATTAGTTCAGTAGTAGGTGACCGGAGGAGTAACATCAACTGACGGAGGAATGGTAGTCGGGAGTGTAGAGGCGGTATAGTGCCTACTCCTTGGGTTGAAGCTATACCACCCCGCTCGCCCATGGGAGGGAGAGAACAGTCCGGTAGAGATGGAGAAAAGAGCCTTAAAGGTGCGGACGAGGCTTCGACCCCCATATGCCTGAATCTGACAAGACAGAGGGGTTGGTGGAGGACACAGGGATCGGCCCTGGAGACGGTGCGGATTGGTGATTTTTACTTCTGTACGAAAAATTCAACAATAAATTGATGGATTTTATTGCAAGCCCTTTTACTGGTTGGTTCCTTGGATCTAATTATGTTGGCTTATGGACCGTGCTGTAAAACAGGTGAGCTGAAGCACAAACTTTTTTTCTATAAGATTTGCAATTTGTTACTTTTGTTACATGCAGCTAATTTAGGATCTACGGCCCTGATTGGCAAGCCATAACCCCAGGGTACTTCGGTGCCGACCAAGTGGATCAGAACTTGGATTATAATACTACAAGGACTTCAGCATCGAATGTTCGGATTCGGCTGGGATATCAAAGACTGCATATGGAAGAAACACAGGTTGGGACAATCCAGTCACCTGGCTACAGACTTTGATGTGATTGCTTTGAGGCATGAATATTCTAAACCCTGGTGAGCTGGTGGAAGGGTGAGACTCTGTTGCCTATTACATTTTGTGTTTTGTTGGTTATGTGTTATATGCTGTTAGCTGTTGGGGATCCAATAAAGTGTCATTAATGTGGTTCCCTCACCCTGTGTTGTCTTAGTAGTGTTCCGCCCACGTATAATGCGTTCAGTTTGGGATAAGCCCTGTTCCATGCTGTCTTTCTAAAGGCGGCTGGGCCAGCGGATGAGAGCACCCACTGACCCCCTGTCTCCACACTTACGATCTTGTGGGTTACTGAACATTACGTCCTGCATTGATCTTTGCTCCATAGGGTTTTCCACCTGCATAGTCGCCCTAACAAGCTTTATTAATTTTCCTATGTCCTCAGATGGAAAACATGAATGACCATATTCCTCCTCAGAAGAACATAGATTAGAGGAATCTAAGTGTACTTGCTGCCCCTGCCGAGTTGATCTCCCATCCTGGGATCTACCAGCTGAAGAAAGAGGCTGTCTATCAGTGTTGGGAGGGAGGCTACAAAAAGACATACCTCTATAGCACAGTGTCCTTTACTTCCCCTTTTTTTAAAGACTTAATTTCTTGAAAAATAAATGGTGTCTCATCAGCTACTGTATGTTCAATACATGTAGGGCAGAGCTTTTTCTCATAGGTCTTTGCTAGATCCTTTTTTGCAGAGCACACAGACCTTATGTTTTGTCTTGGCAACACATTTTTTTGGCATATAAATTAAGCCCTTAAGGTCCGAGCCTCATTTTGCAATTCTGACCAGTGTCACTTTATGAGGTTATAACTCTGGAACACTTCAACTTATCCCAGTGATTCCAAGAATGCTTTTTCATGACATATTGGACTTCATGTTAGTGGTAAATTTAGGATGATATTTTATGCATTTCGTTGACCAAAGAGAGTGTTTATACACAATGACAGTTTTAGCCATGACTGATATATCAGTCATTGATCATTAAGGGGTTAAAGGAGACAACAGTCCATCAATGCATTGCCTATTAATAGACACCCATCCTGAAGCCGGCAACTCCCATGCTAGACGGGGCTCTGGGTTCCTCCACACTGGGTGTGTGTCACCGTGCCCTAACAGGTAGCCACAAGACAACCTAGTGCATGAAGGGATTTCCACAACAGGTAACCTACACACTCAACACCTTCCACCTCAGGCCTGTAGGGGGAGCTCCACTTGCTGCTTTTAAGCAAGATCCCCTATAAAAACCTGTGCTGGGGGCGAAGTTAGCCAGTTCAGTACGGAGCAGTACTGAGGAAGACTACCTGGTGACGGAGCCGCGCTAGGCCTGAACCAGAGGACAGCCTAGCCAGAGTGAGGTACCCGAGAGTGAGGGTCGGAGGCAAAGCTAGCAAGAAAGGAGCAGATTGGGGGTAGAGGAGCCATACCGGTTCACCCCAAGGAAGCAACACTGGAGTCCAATTTTGCTAAGGAGCACTTAGCCCAGCAGAAGAACACCAGTACGACCAAGGAGAATTCGGTTTACTGGTTACTGTAACAATAACCACTCAAAGAGCCAGGACCCACAGGAATCCATCAGGAGTTAGTGGCAATCCAGAGAAGGTTCTTACCCAGGTTCACAATTACAGAGGAAAGAGAGAGAGACGCACAGGAGGCCAGACCAGGTTTTATGCAGGTCAGGGCTTCAACACAAGTCAGAGAAGGGACAAGGAGGCCTAATGTGGCACCCCATGGGTTAATGTGCCACAATAACATCACATGGGTTCTCTCCCCCACTACACACTGACAAACACTACCACCTCTGGGCAATAGGGGGAGCACCACGTGCTCCCTTATATACTCTTGCCCATGAGGAAGAGCTCAGACCGTACAGCACGGTGTAGTGCTGTGAACAGGTCAGGAGACCGTTCAGCACGGTGCAGTGCTGAGAAGAGAGCAGAGTTAGCTCAGTGCAGACCTAGCAAGGGTCAGAGGGACAAGGAGAACGAAAGACAGAGGAACACATCTGGGAGCTAGAGTGACACCATCACTTGCCCCAGAAGTACGCACAGAGAGACGGACACCGGATCCGGTACTGTGTCTGGCACCCACAGCACAGCGAATCCAGGAACAGCGGGATCTTTAGATACCCCCTAGTACCAGAGTGAAGCAACACGGAGGGGTCAGTGCAGCATAGAGGACCCAAGTTGCCTAGCCAAGTGGTACCAGCAGCAAACAGAGAGAGACGTGAGGAATCCCAGCAGCTTAGCTTGAAGCAGCAGCTCAGGACACACACACAGTGCAGCACAA
Source organism: Allobates femoralis (assembly GCA_033576535.1). Taxonomy (NCBI): domain Eukaryota; kingdom Metazoa; phylum Chordata; class Amphibia; order Anura; family Aromobatidae; genus Allobates; species Allobates femoralis. Next base: position 113,781,151 of record JARQOC010000008.1, on the reverse strand, counting down.
GGAAGCCAACGACCCGGACAGGGTGTGGGGAGAGAGCTCAGCCCCCATTACAGACTCCGTGGACTGTAGCCTGCAATAATATCAGCAGTAAAGCCTTGGAAAACAGCTTTGGAGTCTGTGTCTTGATTGTGACCTTTGCTCCAGATTCAGCACAGAGACAATTCCTCCCTACAGATCCAGCCTGTCGGCTCTGCGGCATCAGGAGGAGAGATCCCTGCAGCTTGTGAAGTAAGTGTGTCCTCCAACCCTTCTCCACCATCTATAACACCAATAGACTTTAACTCCTTACTGCCCTGGGGGATACAATTCAGCCCACTGGAACTATACCATCCCCGCTGCCATTCCATCACCCCCGGAGGTTCTGCAGCAGCGGCAGCCCCATCGCTGGCCGCACCAAGTGGGTGGCGTCACCCGTGACAAATCCCTTGTAAATGTTCCCCTTTTATTGTGCTGAGCCAGGGACACGGTCCGGACCAAGCCACCAGTGACATTCCCGATGCAGACCGGTCCGGTACCGAGTACCCCACGTCCCTTGGGGCTCCACAACCTGGCGTCACGAACAGGATCTACCCGGTCCAAAAGAATTGGACCCTGTGCGCCATCTGAACTGTATTTTTGAGAATCCGCCATTTTTGAGCGCGCGGCGCGCGGGAACGAAAAGGGGCGGTACCCTGCATTGGCGCGAACCCAGCCTCCTCCCCTGGTGCTGACGACATCCAGCGGGGAAGGAGATCCCTGCTGCGCCCCGGAACCTCTCAGAGACATCAGGACGGAAGCGGAAGACGGAGGGCGCATATTAACTAAGGGGGCCCAAGATGTCGCAGGCCGATGCACAAGACGGCGGCGGAGTAGCCGATGGAGCTGCAGCGCTGGGTCAGCCAGTAGCGTCCGGGGGTGCAGCGGCGCAAGGAACAGCATCCATAATGCCATTCCTGATGCCGTATACTCCGGGGGCAATGTGGCTGCCCCAATACTCCGGTGAGCCTAATACTTTAACTGACTTTATGCAAAAGATTAAAGAGTACTATGTGATGTATTCCCTCACTGAAGCCCAGCATGTAGGAATGATAATGGGACAGTTAACGGGCAATGCACGGCGTGAGGTGGCGTCCTGGCTGGACACAGATAAGGACACAGTAGAGCATCTAGCAGCCAGACTGAAAGCAACTTTTGAATCTGCTGTTGATGCCCGGGCTAAGATGAGGTTCTTTGCATGCCACCAGAAACCTAAACAGAGTGCCAGAGACTTTGCCTTGAACCTGCAGGAAGCACTCAAAGCGCTTAAGCTGGCAGAACCTGCTCTAGCCCCGGGAGCTGATAAAATGCTATTTGACCAATTCATAGAGGGCCTCCATTCCCCTTCCCATCGAGGACAGTTAAGCATGGTACTGCTGCAGAACCCTGACATGACATTTACTGAGCTGAAGGATAGAGCTATCCGTCTGCAGCAGCTGGAAGAGCCAAGGGAATTAATATCTGTGCTTGACACTGCAGCAGCACCTCAGCAGGCGGCAGCGCCAGCGACATCTGCTATGTCCGCGGCTGCTGCTGAGGCCGGGGACTATATCTCAAATGCAGCCATCAACCAAAAGCTAGATGCCCTGACAGACACCGTGATCTCCATGGCCAAGGTCATCAAGGAACTGCGAGAGTCAAAACCTGCACCCAAGATCGAGTTGGCGACCAGCAGAGAGGATGTTCCGTGGATGAGGCCCAGAAGATACCCAGCAGCAAGAGGACGACCCAGCGATCGCTACCAACCAGATGGACAGCCCATTTGCCGCCGTTGCCAGAAATCAGGCCATTTTGCTCGAGAGTGTCCTTTAAACGACGATTCCCTGGGCAGGCGGGCCGCTCCCCAGGAATGAACGATCAAGGCCCCTCAGCCTGGTATGACAAATTCGTGGGAGGAAAGCCGGTGATCCCTATTGTGCTGGATGGCATCCCCTTTAATGCCTTGCTGGATACCGGATCCCAAATAACATCTATCCCACATGTTCTATATAAAAGGTACTGGGCTGATTCAGACATTACTAATGCGCCAGATGACTTTCATTTTGATATATGGGCTGGTAATGGATTGATAATACCAAAGGTTGGATTTAGAGAGATGAATATTCAGGTTGGGAAGGTAGAATTGCAGAACCAGGGTATTATAATCGTAGATGTCAACCGGCGAGACCGTGAACCCGTGATGGTGGTGGGAATGAATGTCATTGAGAAATGTTTTTCCGAAGTGTTAAGTGTTTTGCAGCAAATCGCCGAGACTGCCGGAACTGGACAACAGAGGCTTCTGCACAAAGAGATCAAAGCCCTGATGTTGAAGCAGCAGGTAGAAATCTCCGGAGGTGAGATCGGCAGTGTAAGAGTAAGTGACCCAATGCCCATAGTAATTCCTCCCAAAACTGAAATGTTGGTATGGTGCAGAGCCGCAATAGGCATTAAAGGGCAAGACTATCAGGCCCTGGTAGAACCCGTGTACTCAGACAGTAGACCGACCATACTCACTGCTAGAGGAGTGGTTGACGTACACAGGGAAGAGTGCCATTATGACTATTAAACTGCGGAGAAGATGAGGTCACATTACCAAAGTATGCTACCATGGCTAAATTGTACACGGTTGATAACAACAACATCACCGTCGCCGAGCCCTTGAACCCATCATGTCAGGCGGATGACAATGGCTCAGAGGAGAAGCTGGAGGATTGGTGCCAAAAGTTGCATGTAGGTACCAGTTCTACACCTCCCCGTCACAAGCATGGAGTATACCGGGTAGTGAAGGAATATGAGCAGATATTCAGCAAACACCCGTTAGACTTTGGGCAGATCAAAGGGGTAGAGCACACTATACCCACAGGTAACCATCAACCTATAAAAGAGAGGTATAGACCCTTACCACCAGCTCACTACCAAACCACCAAAGATATGCTCAGAGAAATGAAATCTGCAGGGGTAATAAGAGACAGTTGTAGCCCCTGGGCAGCACCTCTAGTGTTAGTTAAAAAGAAGGATGGGACCATGAGAATGTGCGTAGATTACCGGCAGATTAACCGCATTACACATAAGGACGCATACCCATTACCTAGGATTGAGGAGTCATTAGCTGCATTAAAATCTGCTAACTACTTTTCTACCCTTGATCTGACTAGTGGGTACTGGCAGGTTCCTGTGGCCAAGGCCGACAAGGAGAAGACAGCGTTTACTACGCCGATGGGCCTCTGTGAGTTCAATTGTATGCCGTTCTGACTCTGCAACGCACCCGGGACCTTCCAACGTCTGATGGAGAGCTGCCTAGGACACAAGAACTTTGAAACTGTCCTCCTGTACCTAGATGACGTCATAGTCTACTCTAAGACGTACGAACAACATCTACAAGACCTGGCAGAAGTGTTCGAAGCTTTATCGAAATATGGCATGAAAATCAAGCCATCCAAGTGTCACCTTCTCAAACCAAAGGTACAGTACCTGGGACATGTTGTGAGTTCAGAGGGAGTAGCACCGGATCCTGATAAAGTCACAGTGATAAGGGATTGGCCAAGACCTACGAACGTGAAAGAAGTGAGGCAATTCCTGGGCCTGGTAGGCTATTATAGAAGATTTATCCGAGGATTCACGAAGCTAGCGGCTCCCCTGCAAGACATTCTGGTAGGACGATCAAAAAAGACTTCAAACTGTAATTCTCTGACATGGTGGGATGAGGAAAGAGAAGATTCCTTCAATAAACTAAAAAGTGCGCTGACGGGAGAAGAGATCCTGGCATACCCTGATTACCATCAACCATTCATTCTTTACACGGATGCCAGCAACGTGGGACTGGGAGCAGTATTGTCGCAGAAGCAAGGAGGCAAAGAAAGAGTTATTGCCTTTGCAAGCAGGAAGCTCCGGCCTACAGAACGAAATCCCGAGAACTACAGCTCCTTCAAGTTAGAGCTACTGGCAGTAGTCTGGGCTGTAACCGAACGCTTTAAACATTACTTGGCAGGTGCAGAATTCACCATCTACACGGATAACAACCAGTTGACTCACCTGGACTCAGCCAAATTAGGTGCTCTGGAGCAGCGATGGATAGCCCGGCTATCTAACTACAACTTTGTCATCAAATATCGGGCAGGCCGCAAGAATGGGAACGCAGATGCCTTATCCCGAATGCCGCACCTGAAAGACGTGGAAGAGGAACCGGAAGAGTTGGAAGAGATTGAACTACCGGCCTTTCATCGTTCAAGGGTAGAAGATTATCGACCCGGCATCTACCAAAAGAAACAGGAAATAAATCTTAACCCGTTAAGACACTACGAATGGGCCGAAGCTCAAGATACTGATCCAGCCGTGAAGCTAGTGAAAGAACTGCTTACGCAACAACATGCACACCCTGGTCAGAATGCCCCAGCTGAAGCTATACAGCTATGGAAGGATAGAGGCAAGCTGTTCCTGCATCAAGGGAAGCTCTGTAGACGATTTACCAATCCCAAGACGCATGAACTGGTCTGGCAAATAATCGTGCCCAAGCGAGACACTCAAATGGTCTTAGAGGCTTATCATGACAACGCAGGTCATTTCGGATGGAAGAAGTTAGAAGCAATCCTGAGGGACAGATTTTATTGGGCTGGCATGAGAAGATCCATTGAGCTATGGTCCAAAAGATGTGCCGCATGCAACCTCAGAAGGAAAGATCTACAGAAAGCTCCACTTCAGCCAATAGTAACCAAGCAGCCACTTGAGCTAGTCGCGTTAGACCACGCCAAGTTGTCACCAAGCCGGTCAGGCTATGTCTATGCCCTAACCATCGTGGACCATTACTCACGCTTCTTAGTGGTGGTACCAGTCAAAGACTTGACAGCGAAGACGGCAGCAAAAGCATTCCAGACGCATTTCTGTAGACCACATGGTTACCCAGAACAAGTCCTTGCAGACCAAGGTCCAGCCTTTGAATCAGAACTATTCAAGGAATTCTGCAATATGTACGGTTGTAAGAAGATTCGCACAACAACGTATCATCCCCAAACAAATGGTCTATGCGAGAAAATGAATCATATCGTAATCGAACTGTTAAAGACCTTACCGGAATCAGAAAGAAACCAGTGGCCAGATAAATTACCTGATTTGGTAGACTTATACAACCATGTCCCTGTGAGTTCTACAAACTGCACTCCAGCATACCTTATGCGTGCAAGACCCGGTAAGCTACCAATTGATCTAGAAATGGGAATTGAAAAACCAGATACAGAATTAGAAGAAACGGATTGGGATATCAAACGTCAGAAGCAGTATCACCAAGTGCAAGAATGTGTGGAGAGAAACCTACAACAGGCAAGAGCAAGACAAGAGAAGACCTTTAACAAAAATGCTCAAGCGATGCCATTACAAGAAGGTGATCAAGTTCTCAAGAGAAAGAGACGTACAAACAAACTGGATAATCACATCCACAGTCCTACCATCTAACCTAGACAATGTTAAAACCTATTTGATAAGCAAAGATGAAGGAAGAACTTCACAAGTCGTATCTCGTGATCAACTCAAATTGTGTCCTGAAACACTGAAGACACCTGAAGTCATAGAACCCATACAGGTCCAACCTATTCAAGAGAAAGAAAAAGAAGAAGTATTCCACATGGTACTAGGAGATTTTCCTAAAACATGGCCAAATTACCATGGAGCAGTTGTCGTACCAATGATTGCATTCCCTTCAATGGTGGACCCAAAACCAGAACCTGTGTTACCAGAACCTGTGTTACCAGAACCTGTGTTACCAGAACCCGTGTTACCTGAAGAAGACCCAAGACTCGAAGAACTGGAAGTAGAATCCGAGGAGGAAGAACAGATTCCTGGTCCCAGTGAACTTGCCAGTCCTGCAGTCAGACCTCCATCTGCCATAACACCAAGCACCCCAAATAGGTACACGTCCACTCACACTTTCATACTAACTCCACCAACATTGCGCAGATCAGAGCGTAGTACGCAATGTCAGATACCAGCTAGGTACAAAGAATAAAATACAGAATTAAATGTATAATGTAAATATGTTGTTTGAATATAAGTTGAATTCAGTGGACAAATGTATATAGTTATTGCAACGTTAAAAAGCCCAGTACCTACAGAGACTATCCTGTATGAACTTTGAACTCTTCTTATTCACTTATGGACCATATCTACCACGGACTGGTTGTGGTAAGAACTCTCTTGTATATATTCATCAGCCCGGAGGCAATAGACTAAACCTCTGGAAAGACTGCTTTTTGACTTTCGAACTCTTTTTCACATTCTAGTGATTTTTGTACTTTTCATTTTTAAGTCTATGTCAATATTAATTGTGTTTAATTGTTGTTTACTTGTTTTTCTACAGTCCCGGAGTACTGTATTTAACTAAGGGGGAATGTGGCACCCCATGGGTTAATGTGCCACAATAACATCACATGGGTTCTCTCCCCCACTACACACTGACAAACACTACCACCTCTGGGCAATAGGGGGAGCACCACGTGCTCCCTTATATACTCTTGCCCATGAGGAAGAGCTCAGACCGTACAGCACGGTGTAGTGCTGTGAACAGCTCAGGAGACCGTTCAGCACAGTGCAGTGCTGAGAAGAGAGCAGAGTTAGCTCAGTGCAGACCTAGCAAGGGTCAGAGGGACAAGGAGAACGAAAGACAGAGGAACACATCTGGGAGCTAGAGTGACACCATCACTTGCCCCAGAAGTACGCACAGAGAGACGGACACCGGATCCGGTACTGTGTCTGGCACCCACAGCACAGCGAATCCAGGAACAACGGGATCTTTAGATACCCCCTAGTACCAGAGTGAAGCAACACGGAGGGGTCAGTGCAACATAGAGGACCCAAGTTGCCTAGCCAAGTGGTACCAGCAGCAAACAGAGAGAGACGTGAGGAATCCCATTAGCTTAGCTTGAAGCAGCAGCTCAGGACACACACACAGTGCAGCACAAGGAAGCCAACTACCCGGACAGGGTGTGGGGAGAGAGCTCAGCCCCCATTACAGACTCCGTGGACTATAGCCTGCAATAATATCAGCAGTAAAGCCTTGGAAAACAGCTTTGGAGTCTGTGTCTTGATTGTGACCTTTGCTCCAGATTCAGCACAGAGACAATTCCTCCCTACAGATCCAGCCTGTCGGCTCTGCGGCATCAGGAGGAGAGATCCCTGCAGCTTGTGAAGTAAGTGTGTCCTCCAACCCTTCTCCACCATCTATAACCCCAATAGACTTTAACTCCTTACTGCCCCGGGGGATACAGTTCAGCCCACTGGAACTATACCATCCCCGCTGCCATTCCATCACCCCCGGAGGTTCTGCAGCAGCGGCGGCCCCATCGCTGGCCGCACCAAGTGGGTGGCGTCACCCGTGACAAATCCCTTGTAAATGTTCCCCTTTTATTGTGCTGAGCCAGGGACACGTTCCGGACCAAGCCACCAGTGACATCCCCGACGCAGACCGGTCCGGTACCGAGTACCCCACGTCCCTTGGGGCTCCACACTTACAAATCACTCGCTGTGGGAATCCTGAAGTGCTTTCCGACCACCTGGAGTGTACCCTGGACAGTGCCGGTTTAACAACAGTAAAGGTACGGAAAACTACTCCCAATGTGTGCGTCAGTTCTTACAGCCCTGATCCTGTCCAGCAGAGACTGTAAATATCTCCCACTTGCAGAGCCACCTCCCTGTTCTCAAATCCTATCCTACATCAAGGCCCCGGGGACCCTGCTCCATCTACGGGGAGCTACACCATCAGGTTGCCCATCCACCGTCCCCGGAGGTCTGCAGCAGCGCTGGTGTCATCACCAGACACTGTAGGTGGTGTCACAACTTCTTCAATCAAACCCATGTACATAAACCCCCCTTTTCAAAATGACTCCCAGGGCACGGTCCCGGGCAACAACTGCCTGTGACATCCCCGGTAACCAACGCTCGGGATCCGTGTACCCCAGCCTTGGGGTGGGTCAGGTGTACCTGGGTCCGACATCATGTTGACACTTACAGACTCTTCCTGGATGTGTCTGTGAAGGAGAAGGGTTCATTTTTAGTTGTGCCATGGCCATCATCCACATCTGGAAGTGCGCCACCTCCGGGAGCGTGTGATATCATCGAGGCTGTGACCAAGAAGTGGCCACATCTGCGCATGCGCACTCAGTGAGACTCCACTTACAGCTGACACTCCCCCCCACAGCTTCAATTTGATCTCCAGTGCGGGCCCAATCAAGGGGTGTCCATTGAAGAGCCCTACAAGTTCCAGCCTGTACCCTGACCTCGGCGGCATCGGGAACCTGGCTGCATACTGACCCCCACCAGTCCCATCGATCCTAAGGTAACTCCAATTGGTATCCTCCAAGGAACAGGAAACCACACTTATGGCTAAAGAGAGGGCCATCCCTTTTATCTTCAGTAGGTTTCCTGTTCCTGGGTGGATATCCTCTCCTTTTTCCTGGTCGTAGGTCTAGAAGTAAAAGCAGCACCATATGGATTCAGAGCCTAGTGTTAGCTTAAATTACACATAGTACTTGTGACGACATGGACTTGTTCAATGTATGGCATGGGTTAAGTTTCTTAAATTAGCTAGACATTTTGGTCTTTTGTTTGTTAACCTATGATAAGTAAGTCATTGTTTCTGCCAGACGATTCAGAGTCCCATTATCCAAAGTTTGTGTATTGCTAATTTAATGTAAATTACCTGACCCCCTCATCCCCTCTGTCAGAGATAGTTATGACTCAAAGAGAATTGAGTATGCAGCTTGAAATCCAAACAATAAGAAAAGTATTTTTCCACCAATCTTGGAAGACCCCCAATGTCCTGAGTCGAGTGCTTGGGGTATATAAGGCTGGGTTCACACCACGGTTTGTTCCTGTTTGTGTGGGGATCCTGTTTTTTGCAGGAACACACAGACAGGAATAGACAGGCCCTAATTTTTAACTCCAGGATTTTGAGGGATCTGGACTGACAGAAAGAGCTGGGAGGAGCCGAGCCTGCAAAGCACAGGAAAGCGGTGTTGAGGCTGTACTTTCGCTTTCGCAATATATCTACATACATTGTGAAAGCGAAATAAAAGAAAGCAATGGTTAAAAATTAAAAAAAACTCACCTCTCCGCCAAGAGTTCTGGGATGCCAGGCATCCACATCCGATCACAGCAGGACCTGAATCAGCTGACCAGTGGCAACCGATCATCTGATGTGTCACGTGACAGCATCAGCTGAGTGGTTTAAGACGCCCGCCGATCAGTTTTGGTGGGTGATTTAAACCGCTCACCTGATGCTGTCATGTGACACCATTTTGTAACCATTGCCTTCTTTAATTTCGCTTTAGCAGTGTATTTAGATACACTGCTAAAGAGAAATTATACACATGTCACATGGGAACAGAGCAGTGGATTTGCTCTGAGAATGCTCAGTACACTATAACCAGATCCAAGAAATGATCCTGTTTTTTCCCAGATCCAACGCCCATAGATTCCCATTTTATGTGCGCCAGATCGCCCCAGATTCGTTTCTGTCCGGTTTGGTCTAGTTTTTTCACCGAAGCCCGATTTTGAGGCAGGGAAAAAACAGGACAGAAATTAATCCGGGACTGAATTCACAGAATCAGATGGCCATTTATGACCAGTCCAGCATCATAGGGCTACATGGAAGGCAAAAACAGATTCTGTTCTGTCCTTTTCAAAACGGACAAAACAGAATGCCAAAAAACTTGGTGTGAATCCAGCCTAACGGGGTCTGTTTCATCAACCAGCAGTTCATATGCTACGTGGCCTCAGTCTAGGGACTTCGGACCCGACTAGAGGTGCACCAGAGACTACTTTAGGCTGGGGTTAGGCTGGGGTTACACATAAGCCCTCAGTCAGTTTTTGGCTTCAGTTTTGTCATTTTTTTTTTCTAAGTCCAAAAACTGACAGAAAAACGCATTGGGTGTAATAAACACCCTGTGCGTTTTTCTCTGGAGCTCAAAACATTGCCCTGTCCGTTTTTGAGCCAAAAACGCAGTAAACAGCGTTTTTGGCATCAGTTAAAAAACGCATGCGTTTTCATGCGGTTTTTTTAACATGGGGCCCTATGGGAAACGCATGCGCGAACGCATGCAAACGCATGCACTTGCGTTTGCGCATGCGTTCGCGCATGCGTTTTTTTAATGAAAAGTCCAAAAACGTTCAGGAGTGCAGGAGACACAAAAAGCACCCTATAAAAAACGGATTGGTGATGAAAAGGACTTCCAAAAACGGATTTCTATGTGTGACCCCAGCCTTAGGCTGGGGTCACACATAAGCCCTCAGTCAGTTTTTGGCTTCAGTTTTGTCATTTTTTTTTCTAAGTCCAAAAACTGACAGAAAAACGCATTGGGTGTAATAAACACCCTGTGCGTTTTTCTCTGGAGCTCAAAACATTGCCCTGTCCGTTTTTGAGCCAAAAACGCAGTAAACAGCGTTTTTGGCATCAGTTAAAAAACGCATGCGTTTTCATGCGGTTTTTTTAACATGGGGCCCTATGGGAAACGCATGCGCGAACGCATGCAAACGCATGCACTTGCGTTTGCGCATGCGTTCGCGCATGCGTTTTTTTAATGAAAAGTCCAAAAACGTTCAGGAGTGCAGGAGACACAAAAAGCACCCTATAAAAAACGGATTGGTGATGAAAAGGACTTCCAAAAACGGATTTCTATGTGTGACCCCAGCCTTAGGCTGGGGTCACACATAAGCCCTCAGTCAGTTTTTGGCTTCAGTTTTGTCATTTTTTTTTCTAAGTCCAAAAACTGACAGAAAAACGCATTGGGTGTAATAAACACCCTGTGCGTTTTTCTCTGGAGCTCAAAACATTGCCCTGTCCGTTTTTGAGCCAAAAACGCAGTAAACAGCGTTTTTGGCATCAGTTAAAAAACGCATGCGTTTTCATGCGGTTTTTTTAACATGGGGCCCTATGGGAAACGCATGCGCGAACGCATGCAAACGCATGCACTTGCGTTTGCGCATGCGTTCGCGCATGCGTTTTTTTAATGAAAATTCCAAAAACGTTCAGGAGTGCAGGAGGCTCAAAAAGCACCCAGAAAAAAACGGATTGGTGATGAAAATCACTTCCAAAAACGGATTTCTATGTGTGACCACAGCCTTAGGCTGGGGTTCCACATAAGCCCTCAGTCCGTTTTTGGCTTCAGTTTTCTCATTTTTTTTTTCTAAGTCCAAAAACTGACAGAAAAACGGATTGGGTGTAATAAACACCCTGTCCGTTTTTCTATGGAGCTCCAAACATTGCCCTGTCCGTTTTTGAGTCAAAAACGTTGCATGCAACGTTTTTGGCATCAGTTAAAAAACGCATGCGTTTTCATGCGTTTTTTTTAACATGGGGCCCTATGGGAAACGCATGCGCGAACGCATGCAAACGCGCACTTGCGTTTGCGCATGCGTTCGCGTATGCGTTTTTTTAATGAAAATTCCAAAAACGTTCAGGAGTGCAGGAGGCTCAAAAAGCACCCTATAAAAAACGGATTGGTGATGAAAAGGACTTCCAAAAACGGATTTCTATGTGTGGCTATGTTCACACTCAATTTGCGTTTTTTTTAGCACTCTTAAAAGCACTTGCGTTTTTTTAAGAGTGCTTAAAAATGTCCCTTGTGTGTCTGAAAGGATTTGCCACGTTTTTGGACTTAGTCATTTTTTCACCAAAAACGCAGGCAAAAACGCAAGCGTTAACGCAGGGTGCATAAATGTGCCTTTTAAAAACGCATGCGTTTCCCATAGGGCCCCCATGTTAAAAAAACGCATGTGCGTTTTTTCAAAAACGCATGCGGTTTTTTTTAACATGGGCCCCTATGGGAAACGCATGCGTTTTTGAATGGCACTAAAAGGTACTAATGTACCAAGCGTTTTTGCATGCGTTTCTCATAGGGCCCCATGTTAAAAAAACGCATGCGTTTTTGGAAAAACGCACATGCGTTTTTTTGCAGCACCCAAAAACGCTGCATGCAGCGTTTTTTGGACTAGGGGTAAAAAACGCAAATGGAGCTGAAAAACGCAGCTACACTCAAATGTACCCTGCGTTAACGCACCTGCGTTTTTTTTAACAGCCCAAAAAACGCAGAGATGGTCAAAAAAACGCATGTGTGTGAACATGGCCTGTGACCCCAGCCTAAGGAAGACATCCAGGTTGGGATGTTTCGGTCATCTGGCTACGACTTTGCTGGATCAACATGTTAGGCTATGGGTTGAACTAGATGGACTTAAAGTCTTCCTTCAACCTTAAAAACTATGTTAGGCTGGGTGTTACACATAGAAATCCGTTTTTGGAAGTCATTTTCATCACCAATCCGTTTTTTATAGGGTGCTTTTTGTGTCTCCTGCACTCCTGTACGTTTTTGGAATTTTCATTAAAAAAACGCATGCGCAAACGCAAGTGCATGCGTTTGCATGCGTTCGCGCATGCGTTTCCCATAGGGCCCCATGTTAAAAAAACGCATGAAAACGCATGCGTTTTTTAACTGATGCCAAAAACGTTGCATGCAACGTTTTTGACTCAAAAACGGACAGGGCAATGTTTGGAGCTCCATAGAAAAACGGACAGGGTGTTTATTACACCCAATCCGTTTTTCTGTCAGTTTTTGGACTTAGAAAAAAAAAATGAGAAAACTGAAGCCAAAAACGGACTGAGGGCTTATGTGGAACCCCAGCCTTACTATGATTAGCTTTCTATTGAAGTAAGTGGTCATGGAAGCTCCGAGGCACGAACATTTTAATCCCTGGTGAGCCAGCGGAAGAGTGAGGCTGGGGTTACACATAGAAATCCGTTTTTGGAAGTCCTTTTCATCAGCAATCCGTTTTTTATAGGGTGCTTTTTGTGTCTCCTGCACTCCTGTACGTTTTTGGAATTTTCATTAAAAAAACGCATGCGCGAACGCATGCGCAAACGCAAGTGCATGCGTTTGCATGCGTTCGCGCATGCGTTTCCCATAGGGCCCCATGTTAAAAAAAACGCATGAAAACGCATGCGTTTTTTAACTGATGCCAAAAACGCTGTTTACTGCGTTTTTGGCTCAAAAACGGACAGGGCAATGTTTTGAGCTCCAGAGAAAAACGCACAGGGTGTTTATTACACCCAATGCGTTTTTCTGTCAGTTTTTGGACTTAGAAAAAAAAAATGACAAAACTGAAGCCAAAAACTGACTGAGGGCTTATGTGTAACCCCAGCCTGAGACTCTGTTGCCTTTTGCATTTTATGCTTTGCTTGGTTATGTGTTATATTCCTTTGACTGTTGGGGATACAATAAAGTCTTACTATTATGGTTCCCTCACCCTGTGTTGTCTGAGTAGTATTCCTGACACAATTAAGGAGTTTGGGCGTTCAGGAGGAGCCCTGGTCCATGTGGTCTTTCAAAAGGCGGCCGGGCAAGTGGACGAGAGCACCCACTGACCCCGTTTTCACAGTACTCACTAAAAACCTAAACAATAAAAGGGATAGACCAAACGGAGCGGCCATAGTGTGGCTGCAGCATGGCTGAAAACCTTTTAATTGCTTGTAAAATATTAATTTTATTTTACAGGTGAACTGCTGTTTCAACTGCAAATAGTGTATCTGTTACGAGTTAAACCAACTGTTGGACATTAACAGAATAATAGATTTTAAAATTAAACCACGATATTAAACAATGGTAGTAAAATAAGTTTCATAGGGAATCTGTCATCAGGTTTTGTGACCTCATCTGAGTGCAGCATGATGTAGGCAAAGAAACCCTGAATCCAACAATGAATCACTTAGAATTAGTGGGTGCAGCCATTCTGACCCATTCGAATATTTTAGTTGTAGCTTAAAAGGCTGCCCTTGCACTTACCAAGCTCTTTATGTACATTTCTATAGAGAGTGAGCTGCTAATCACAGAGAGGTGGCGTAGTCAGACTTGAGCTCAGATGATGCTGTGTCTGACTGTTGATAAAGCTATGGAGGTTTAAACTAATATAGTAGGTGAACAGAAACACATTGTGATAAGAAACACATGGCTGAAATGTCTATGTTAACCCTTACAGCATGCTGTCTACAGATTAAATGGCAAAAACCTTCTGACAGATTCCCTTTAAGTGCAACATTAATGGCCACTTTACACACACCAACTTATCTGTCCAACTTCTGAACAACTTACTGGTTGCAGTGAAAACATGGACACATTGTTCCATTGTACACAGCCACAAAATGGAGCAATGTGTCCATGATTTCACTGCAACCAGTAAGTTGTTCAGAAGTTGGACACAGAAGTTGGTGTGTGTAAAGTGGCCCTTATATATATTATTTACTTTACGTACAACTGGGATTATATCACACTTGCCTATGCAATTCCATTTTTCTGTCTAAGGGTAGGGTCACATTGGCGTTTTTTGTTTAAAATCCTGATCCGGTTTTGAGCTTTAAAAAAGCTCAAAACCGGACCAGGAAAGGCTCCTGATGGAAGCCTATGCAAAACACCGGATGGCTTCACAAGCCATCCGGTGGCCGGATCCGGCACTGCTGCCTGCGTTTAAAATCATGCAGGCAGCAGTTTTCGCAGCGTTTGCCGGGACCGCACTGCGGTCACCGGATGGCTCAGGATGTGTAATCCTGAGCCATCCGGTAACCGCATAGCTTGCAGTTCCCGATCGGCAAAGTTAATAAAGATTTAATTTGAGTACCGAAATGACTGTTAGAGGTCTGTAGGGGGCTTAGACCCCCCTACAGACCGGGCGGCCACTTCTATAGTGTGTTCTTCTACAATTTTACCTATGGCACGGGCTGATCTGAGCTCCGTGCATGTGATCCAAATATCCCCCCTCCCCCTATCACTATACAGGGGTGCATACACCCCTCTAGTACAGTACTGCTTTATTTAAGTTATAAACAGCAAGAATTGTCCCAATCGGAAGATAAGTATATATTTACATGTTCCGTAGGCAGAGTCCACTGATTTCCATGGGCGGGGCTGTGTGCAGTAGCCTCCGCCCACTCCTTCTTGATGCCCGCCCCCTCTGGCCGTAATCCAGTGTTGTGGGGGTGGCCGAGTCGTTAAAGGGGCGTGGCTAACCGCGGCTCATGGTTAGCCACGCCCCTTTAACGACTCGGCCACCCCCACAACACTGGATTACGGCCAGAGGGGGCGGGCATCAAGAAGGAGTGGGCGGAGGCTACTGCACACAGCCCCGCCCATGGAAATCAGTGGACTCTGCCTACGGAACATGTAAATATATACTTATCTTCCGATTGGGACAATTCTTGCTGTTTATAACTTAAATAAAGCAGTACTGTACTAGAGGGGTGTATGCACCCCTGTATAGTGATAGGGGGAGGGGGGATATTTGGATCACATGCACGGAGCTCAGATCAGCCCGTGCCATAGGTAAAATTGTAGAAGAACACACTATAGAAGTGGCCGCCCGGTCTGTAGGGGGGTCTAAGCCCCCCTACAGACCTCTAACAGTCATTTCGGTACTCAAATTAAATCTTTATTAACTTTGCCGATCGGGAACTGCAAGCTATGCGGTTACCGGATGGCTCAGGATTACACATCCTGAGCCATCCGGTGACCGCAGTGCGGTATTATGCACACATTTTTGAGAAAAAATGTGTGGGACCGGCATTGCATTCACCGCATCCGGATCCGGATGCGGTGAATGCAATTTAGGTTTCCAATGTGACCCTACCCTAAGGCTGTGGTCGCAGTACCATTTTTCACATGCATTTTTGGAGACCTGCGTTTTCAAAAACGCATGTAAAAAACGCACCCATAGGCCCCCATGTTAAAAAACGCATGCCCTAATAGCCAAAAAGCATGTGTGACTGTCCCATGCGTTTTTGGAGCATATACAAAAACGCATGCGTTTTTGTAGAAAACGCATGCGTTTTTGTAGAAAACGCATGCGTTTTTATAACATGGGTTCCTATGGAAAACGCATGCAAAAACGCATGTACAGTTAGTACCTTTTAGTGCCATTCAAAAACGCATGCGTTTCCCATAGGAGCCTATGTTAAAAAAAACGCATGCGTTTCCGGAAAAACGCATGCGTTTTTTTTAACATGGGCTCCTATGGGAAACGCATGCGTTTTTGAATGGCACTAAAAGGTACTAACTGTACATGCGTTTTTGCATGCGTTTTCCATAGGAACCCATGTTATAAAAACGCATGCGTTTTCTACAAAAACGCATGCGTTTTTCAAAACGCTCCAAAAAATACTACAAGCACTATTTTTAGGTGCAGATTCAAAAACGCACCCAAAAACTCAGGGAGCCATCACACACCTTACAAAACTCATGCTGACATGAAAAAAAGCATGAGTTTTGTTAAATCACTTAAAAAAACGCATGGCAACTGTGACCACAGCCTAAGACCAAACAG
This sequence comes from Allobates femoralis, assembly GCA_033576535.1. Taxonomy (NCBI): domain Eukaryota; kingdom Metazoa; phylum Chordata; class Amphibia; order Anura; family Aromobatidae; genus Allobates; species Allobates femoralis. The sequence continues at coordinate 113,764,813 of JARQOC010000008.1, read as the reverse complement.
ATACCTTCATCACATAAGGAACTCATTGGCGAGTTTCCATTATGGTGTCCATTTTTTTCCCTTTTAGACAGACTCTTTTATAGGGTTCTTCTTGTACCATTTACATCTGTTATAATGAAGAACGTCTGTATAGTGTAATCCATTTCTAGTTCTTGGGACAGAAAAGAGAAAAAGAATTAAAAATGGCAGATAAGAGCAGAAACTAATTAAAGGGAACCTGACAGTTGATACATGAACGTGATCCATGGAGGGCATACATCAGACGCTGGCTGTATGATCTCAGCCAGGTTTGTTTAACTCTGAAATGCTGCGGTGTTTCAGAGAAAAACAGTTAAAGAGCTGCCGGGGACTGAGCCTCACGGGTAACGAGTCGTACATATGGGTCCCCACAAGCTCCTCCCTTCCCGCTGCCCTGGATTAATAGCTCTCTCCTTACATGCAGGCCCCCGCCGGCTTTTATACTGTATTTTTCTCTGTAATATCGCAGCCTTTCAGATTCAAGCATACCTGGCTATAATCAAACAGTTATGGTACCTTTACACGCCGCTACAGGATGGTGGAAACAACCGGGTGCTTCACGTGCACGAGCATGCACAAACAGTTGCAAACGGTAATCGCACCACATTTACACGCCGCAACAAGGTGCGCTACGGTAGGTTACATCTATCTCTGGATACACCGCCGGGTGCCATAAGTTACCTTCTGTAGCTCACCTTAGCTCATTTACACGCCGCTATAACTAGGTTATATGGGCGGAACAAAGGCAGCAGGGAAAACACATAGGCGTGCCACAGTCCATCACGCCGCGCCCAAACGACAACCATTGGCCAACACAAGAGTGTTCTGATTGGGCACGACGCGAAGGGCGGATGGCGGAGACGTGACGTAGTAGTGTTCGGACTGTGGCACGGAATAAGCGCTTGTGACATGGCGAAGTGTGGCGTATTCAGCTAAGGGGATGGTTATGCGTCACATAGGAGCGGTTTACAGTCACATACTCCGTGCGTATTAAAACATCAGTGCTGGGCCATGCGTGCGTAGTAGAAGTGTTTGCATTGTCACGCAGAATAAGCGCTTGTGACATTGCGGCGTGTGGCGATTGCGCTAAGTGGCGCTTGGGCGACACACAGTAGCGGCTTACAACACGCAGTATGTGCGTTTTGTGTAAAAATTGTCCTATGTGTGGTGTGTCTGGATACCAATGTGTGAATACAGCCCCAATGGCGCTCGCATATGTGGTAACAGATGTCAATGCCCTTGAGCAGCTCGCATGCCACATATCCATGATGTGTGTGTCTACGTACTTAAACACACCTGAGAATATGATGTCCTGCATCAATGTGCTGTGTGCAGGTGACCCTCTGCCTACACCAAACCACAAGGGTTATGTACACACATTTGTCACATAGACTGTTGACCAAAAACCTTCCCAAACATCATGCCCAACCACACATATTGTGTGTCCAACCCAGCCATAGGTGGCAATGTGTGTGACAGCACTGGCCACAACCCAAACCTTGATCACACTGCCCTCCATCCCCAAGTAATCAGGCTCATAGGCCAGGGTCACATTTGCGATGTGCCCCTAGCCTGCCGGATTCCGGTATTATCTTAGAACTTTTTCCAGCGCCGCATAGCGTTTCCGCTATGCGGTGCTGGAAACCGCTGCCCTTAGTTACCCGCTGTTTACCTGCACGACCTGTCACACAGGCAGCGGCTCGGAGGGCGTTTTACAGCGCCGCACAGGAAACCGTTGCAGACACGATTTCCTGTGCGGCGCTGTAAAACGCCCTCCGAGCCGCTGCCTGTGTGACAGGTCGTGCAGGTAAACAGCGGGTAACTAAGGGCAGCGGTTTCCAGCACCGCATAGCGGAAACGCTATGCGGCGCTGGAAAAAGTTCTAAGATAATACCGGAATCCGGCAGGCTAGGGGCACATCGCAAATGTGACCCTAGCCATACAGAGTATTTTGGATCCAAGGAAAATAAATTTATTAGAATTTAGCAATCCAGACCTTGGAAAATAAAAAAAATCTCATACAGAAAGGAAAGACAATGGTCATTCAAACAGCATGTGACATTGTTAAGACATATAAATTTGGGATCCCAAAATGAACACAAATCAGAACGTGTGCAGCACCAACCCCACAGAAATCCAACCTAATCTAACTAACTAAATCCTGTGCACACAATGAAACAAAATACAACGAAAACACATGGTGCAGCAACCCTGCTGTCACCACCATGGCAACCTTTTTCCGATCATCCAGAACCACCCACACTAGATGTGCTGGTTCTGCCAGCTCACTGCACCAGAGCCATTGAAGTAGGAGCAGTAAGCTTCTCTACTGTCCCTGGCCTCCTGCTGAGTGCGACCATGGCTCTGCGGCTGGAGTGGCGCCACACCATGGTCGTCATCACGCCAAGACCCTGGACGGACCTCCCCTGTTGTGGCGTCTGCATTATCTACAGAACCTCCTGGCGTGTATGATGCTCTATCCCTACGACACAGGAAGTTATGCAGCACACAGCAGGCCAGCACTACCGCGTCAATAGACTCCAGTTTCATATGCAGAGGCGTATGAAAAACCCGGAATCTATTCGCCATGATCCCAAACGCATTTTCAACTACACGGCGGGCCCGGGATAGCCGGTAATTGAAAATGCGTCTTTCTGAAGTAAGGGCCCTCTGGGGATATGGCCGCAGTAGGTGTTCCTGAAGTGGGAACGCTTCATCCGCCACAAACGCAAAGTTGAGATGATGGCTCGTCTCGTCATTTGAGGGTAAGTTCAGCCCACCGGTCCTTAGTAGTTGTGCCAAGGAGCAGTGTGCGAACACACCCCCATCTGAGTTGCGGCCATTCATTCCAACGTCCACGTAGAGGAACTCATAGTTCGCATCCACTAGAGCCATGAGGATTATACTAAAATACCCTTTGTAATTGTAAAACAAAGAGCCAGAGTGGGGGGGTTTAGTAATCCTCATGTGCTTACCATCCAAGGCCCCGCCGCAGTATGTGAGGGATGTCATTGACTGCCCTGTAGCCTGGAACCGCAAAGTTATAGCCAAACGCTCCTCAGCTGAAACCGATTGACGCATAATAGTGTCCTGACGGGCTATCAGTGGCCTCACACGCTCCAAAAGGAAGTTGAAAGTGTCCTCGGACATACGGAGGTAGTTTCGTTAATCATCGGGATTGTTAACCTCCAGCTCACGCAACAGCTGCATGTGGCCCCGGGTCTCCCACCGGGGAAGCCAGTCCCGGCTCCACAGCCGCCGTTGTCTGCGACGCATCAACCGGTCATACCGATCCTGAAGCCACATTTGCTCTTCCACCACCGCAAGAGCCACGATAACATGTCGGTCATGAATATTCTGCATCCTCGGTCTCAGCACCTGTAGATTACAAAACATAACATCAGTGCATACAACAATATAGGGACATGTCAGCATGTAAAGCAAGGCACACCTCTTTTGGATTACACACTATAGCCAAGCAGATGTGAGTCCTCCTGTGCCCACAACACACATCCTGGGAGCCATGCAAGGGCAGCAACCACTAGTGGGCGAAAAAAAAAACCGAACATGCGCAATGATCCTGGCCTCATATCTGTTAACACTTTGTTGAGTGGCCGAAAGTCGCACATCTGGACCTATGTGAGTTACAAAGGGACATGTGTCACCACAAATCTCGCCTATACATGTCACACAAACAATTCAGCATACCATATGTAGTTTCACAACCACAGTCAGTAATCCACTACGTACCAGGCCATGCCAGGGTGAGTAAGCATAGATGTCACAAACCAGATTACACATGACTCATCATGTTGGGAATTGGTTACACATGTGTTTGCACGGGTGATATCCACATCTGTTTAATCTCTGCTGCGTCACACCTCAAAGTCATGTCTGATCCTAGCCATGTTGGTCCCAGTGTCCGTTGACCCCAACCAGTATGATATATTCATTGATGTGCACATCTGTACCACATTACTGTCTACATTCCAGCAGCCATTCTCCTGCATGGTGAATGGAAACAAAAACACAAATGTGTAACTGAGAATATGGGTCCCTCTGTACAAAATGGCAATTAATAGGCAGCACACCACACTAATGTAGTCCCAAAAATAACATCACTCGGTTGTCCGCTACAGCAGTCTTTGGCGTTGTCACAACAAATCATGCGCCTCAGACCCCCGACGCCGCAACTTCCATGTCTGCCCATGAATACTTACTTAATGACTCTGGCCAGCAAGCGTAACGTCTACCGGCCTGAACAGCTTTTCAAGGACCAATCACGATCTAGCGATCTCTACCAATCAGCTGCCGCTAGCGCTGTTCACAGGTGTACGTGGATAATGTGGCGAATTCGTGTTCTCTGATTGGTGTAGCTGACTATAAATCTCAGCTAATGCCCACCAGACCCTGTCCAGACGTCCATGTGCATTGAGCTAGTGGTGTCCAGTGATCCGTGCTCTGTTGCTCTGACGGTAAGTTATCTCACATGCTTGTGCCTTGCCATGCGTTAGTACATAACGCAGATGCGTCACTCACATGGCGCTTAGGCTGTGTGTGTATGGACGTTGTGTTTTGTGCTTCAGGTCTGTCTTGTGTTTTTTCTATGTGCAAGGCTTATTCTGTGTAGCCCATAGGCATGTAGGGATTATTGGTCAAATATGCTTACTTATTACATACATTGTAGTCATCTTTGTTCCCCAAATATGATGGGCTGGTTGGCCCCAGTAATTTGCGTCCCCTTTTGTTCCCTGTAATGTGCGCATGTTTGGGCAGGGGATGGTTGTTGCATGGCCTACAGTAGGGTGTTCATGGGTGTAGTAAGGGCAAGATGATCATGTGGTTGCCACACCATCTGCTGTGCTGTCAGACAGCCAGTCCTCCTTTAACACATGGCAAACCTTTCACATTGTGGCAAGGACGAAGATGATATGTGGGCCACCATGGCCGGGTCCATATGTGCCCCTGCCACCATGTTCCCTCACTCCATGTTTAGCTATGTTTGAAGTGTGTAATTTTGGGTGTGATCCTTGTTGCCACCATGTGTCTTTGTCAACATATGTATAGAGCTTAATCTGTACAGACATGTGTAGCCGAGCTGATATCTTACACATGGAGAAAGGTTCTCCCACATGCAAACATACATGTTGACAAAGAGCTTCATGGCCGGAAAAACAAGAACTTAGCCTGGCAGTATCTTATTTTTTTCCCAAGCATGGGTTTAATGTTGTCTGCGTGGTCTAGTAAATGTTTAAAATTGTGTTTTTCTCCACACAGATGCCGAGGGGTAGCGTGGATTTTGAGACCCGGCTTCTCACCGCTTATCAAGGACACGAGTGCCTGTGGCGCTCATCGCTGCCTGAGTATCGCAATCAGGCAGCGAGGGCCGAGGCCTACAGGCCTCTTGTCGAGCTGGCCAATAGGCTGGCCCCCAGGCAAGGCAAGAGGTGGGACCAGGCAAAGGTGGCCGAGAAGATCAAGAACATGCGGGCCTCGTTCACGCGGGCTCACCTTGACTATACCAACCGTCGGTCAGGGGCTGGAGGCCATGGGAGCTCGCGTGCTACGAGGACCAACCGGCCCCTTCCTGCGTCCCATGTAGGCCCTGGCCAAGATCCATCTGCGCCACAGGAGGTGGGTAATTGTGTTACGGTGGTGGGCCACAATGCTTGCCTCACATGTGTGCTTGTCTGCATGCTACCCCACAACCCCATTGTGAATTTTTGGTCAGGTCCTGGCAAACCATTTCTTGATGTGTTATGTGTCCTCAGGGGTTTGGCTGGTAAATCAGAAATATATCCACAAAGCCCTTCTCAAATTCAGTCATTACACAGAAATATGGCTCTTTTGAGGCTAGTTTGCAATATTATCAATGATGGGTTTGTTTAGTATTTGATGACGGACACAGCAACATGTTGTAAATGCTGAACGCACACATGTCTGTGGCCTTTGGCCCATGTAGTGTATGTTTAATGTAGGCGGGACCTATTTTTTTTGGTTTGGGGCTCACAACGGCAAGCTGGGGCACATGGCCGTGCACGGGTTTCCAGCCAGCATCAATCTCCTGTGGTCACATATCATTTTTTGGGTTAGGGCACTCTGAATGCCACATATGTATGTGTAACGCAGAGTACATGGGATGCTACAGGTGAGTGTACAGGAGCCGTGCAGGTGTTTGTCTCACTAGCCTTCTATCTTTCTGGTGTCTTGGTTTTTGTGTGCTGGTGTGGTGTGTTGTGGTTTGGGATATTGTTGGCCTATGGCCAATGTTCATAAATGATGGTGCTTTTAGTAATTGTTTTTTTTTTCTTTCTTTTCTTGTCTTTACACAGGCCCCTGAGCTGGCCGGCTCCAGTTCTGACGATCCTGGCGCTGGTGATGCTCGGCCAAGTACATCTGTGGCTGAGCAGGAGGATGTAGCTAGTGATGTGGGTCCGGACCCAGGGCACCTGGGCCCGCCAGGTCCTTTTGGATGAACAGCGGACCCACATTTCTCGCTACGCCCTCCACATCAGCAACAGGATGTCAAGGGTGGAGCCGGACCAACGACAGATAGCTCAGCGGGTCATGGATCGTGTCCTTGATGCGGCCGAAGATGGGGCCCTGCAATGGGGATGTCACATTCCATCCCCTAGGAGGAACAACGTTTGGCCCCTTTCGGCCGCCGAACCACCACGGCGTGTGAGAAGACTGGCCCCGAAACGCACCCCAACTCCCCCCCCAACACGTCGTCTTCGATCAGGACACTCTCAGGCAGGGCGGGGCTGCCATGACGCATTGTCAGAGCAGACAGAGGAGGATGAGGAGCATGTGGGACACTACTAGCCAATGCACTTAATTGGCCATCTGGACTTTTGCTTCATTACCCCGGCACATTAGCCACTTTGATTTTGATTTAGTTTTCCTTTGCCTAAATCGGCATGTGTATTTTATTTATGTTGTTCATTGATTATGTTTTAATAAATTTTTTGGAACAACACAATTCTGTCTTTATTTTGGGCAATAAATTGAAAAATGTGAGTGGGTGAATGTTTAGGGTCAAAATATAGTGGACACTATCCACACATTGTGCCAATGGCCCCAGAGCAGGAGCACCATGTGGGCTGCTAACATGTAGTTGTACTTTAAAGAGGTGTGCTCATCTGGGTAACACAGTTAGGGAATTTACATGTTGGGGAACAATACATGTGTGTTGTGACATCAAGGCACACATAAATAGTAGTCAGAATTTTTATTGCCAACAAACATGTGTGACAGACATTTCCCACAATAGCCACAATTGTGTTTTCGGCTAGTAGTAGCCAGTCCAGACTCCCCATGGTCCCAATGTGGGACACTATAAGAAAAGAGGCCAACAGGGTAGCGAGTCCACACTCCCCATGGTCCCAATGTGGGACACTATAGGAAAAGAGGCCAACAGGGTAGCGAGTCCACACTCCCCATGGTCCCAATGTGGGACACTATAAGAAAAGAGCCCAACACGGTATCGAGTCCACACTCCCCATGGTCCCAATTTAGGACACTATAAGAAAAGAGGCCAACGTGGCCTAAACATAAAAAACAAAATAAAAGCCAACAGGGCAACAGGGATGACATATGTCACAGTGCAACAAGGACTAAAGTTTGTGTGGCCATGTTTGGCCAGAAATCATGTTGGAGGCATGTAGTTCATGGCTGGCCAGCATGTTGGTGCTGTAGGGCCTCGATCATGTCACCCAACCGGGCCAGGTCCTGCAGCCCATGCTGGTAAGCCCTTGTCATGCGGGCAACAAAATCCTGCTGGGCACGGAGGAATGCCTCCATGGTATTGGGAGGGAACACACAATTTAGTACACAACAGTGGCTGCCGATGGCTACTCACGAGTCACAAAAAGCATCTCCTTACCCTGTGCCTCCAGCTCCTCGTCACCATCAGGTGGGGAGAGTGATGGGCTCAAGCTCCATCCAGCTGCACCAGCACGTTCCCCATCTGCACAAATAGGTAAACATAATTAGAAACAATGTGTTTAACAATCATGGTAGCTTTAAAACAACACAATGATTACAGTGTGCAGGGTGTATGTGGCAAAATGAAACACTTACCACCATAGTCACTGTGTGGGGACATGGCCACCCCAGGACTCGCCACTGAGCTGGATACAGTGGGAGGTGGTGTTACTCCTGGGCTGGGGCTCTGTGGCCACATTATGTGGTTTGGGGGCAAAAGGGGCCCTGGGCTAGAGGGAGAACCCTCCTCCGTGCCAGCAGGTGCTTCTAGCTCCTTGCCCTCCTGTGGTGAGCTCATCCCGTCCTCCTCCAGCCAGCCATGTGAGGACAGGTCGTCCCAGTCCTCCAGCCCTGCAGGTGACGGCAGCTCCTCCACATCCTCTGGCACTGTCGGTGATGGGAGTTCGTGCTTCTCACGCCCTGGTGAAGGTGGTGTCATAGGTGGCGAGGGTGCCACTGCAGCCTCGTCTGGCGGTGGTGGTGCTGGGCCACCTGGGGGTGGGGCATGGTGCCCTTCTTCAGATGAAGAATCATCACCTGTATATTTTTCAAAAAAAAACACAGCCTTGAGTACTAATTACCAACACATGGTTCTCCAACATATAGATTGTGTGGCTATGTATTTCCTGCATAACTTATATTGTAGAAGGTCATGCTGGATGCATACACTCATGTTGTATGCATGTACTGTGGGTAGGAAACATTATGTTTGATGACTGGAGGCCCACTACACTCTGAAGATATGTTTGCTTGTGGCCCACAATGTCCTTCTAAAATGTTTAGATACATTTGTGTGTAGTTTGGTACATGTACATTTGCAGGTGTGTGTTTGGGGCCAACAATTACTCACCACGCAGCCTGGCAATCCTGGCACGGATGTCCACTATGCGACCCGGGCACTTCTGCTTTAAATCAGCGATCTTCTTTTGGATCGCTTTAACAGTCCTCTCTACCCCCAGTTGGCGGATCAGGGCCCGCTGGATTGGGGTGCCGGTGGTGATGGTAGCCCCAATAGTCATGGCGGTCACAATGATCGATGAGGATCATCAGCTCCGCCCTCCCCCACGTTGCAGCGCGCTTTGCGGCGGCCATGACTGTGATGCTGTGGGCAGAGGAGGGGCTGGCACCTTGCAGGCAGAGTGAAACTGAAACCAAAGTCATGACGTCAGTACGGACGCTGGCGGGGCCACACAACATTCTAAGTCGCTCTACGCGCAGTGACACGGCCGAAGCACTTCTGCGGCACCTACAGGACAACACCCCACAGGGCGGTGCGTAACGCAACCTTGTGCGCTGTCTACTGCATTATTCCTTTGCATGTGGTATGACAATGCGCACTTTATATAGTGCGCGCAGTGACACGGCAGAAGCACCTCTACGGCACCTGCAGTACAATAAGCCAGGGCGGTGCGTAAACCAAACTTGTGCGCTGTGTACAGCATTATTCCTTATTATGTGTTAAGAGAATGTGCACACTTTATAAGGACCATGCCGCATTGATACTTTTGCCTTCCGCAAGTGTGTGGCGGCGTAATTGTACTAATGTATCTGATCGTGCATACGGCGCGTATCTGTAGTGCTGAAGTGACAGCTCATCCAAGATGGCGTCCTGTGAAGGAAGAGCCAATCGGAACGCAGCATCTTCCACCAATGATCGCTGATGGGGCGCGGTAACCCGGAGCCTGTGTCACGCCCCAGGTACATAGCAAGATGTCGAAACAACCCTCCTGTTCCTTATTTACTTGCCGGTACAGCCCGTAACCATCGCCTTGAAATCAATCTGTTTTAGAGCACTGCTCTGAAACAGGTGCCTCAAGTGACGGGTGGCAACAACCGTCTTCACACGCCGCTACCTCGGGTAGATTTGGCGGTGCAAGATACATTTCTCGCATCTACCCGGTTGTTTCCACCATCCTGTAGCGGCGTGTAAAGGTACCATTAGAGCCTTGATTCATGTCCCCCGTTAATCGGACAGCATGTATCAGCGGTCAGGTTCCCTTTAGGTACATTTATTTCAATGAAAAGCCCCTTTAAGAGTATTATATGTTTGCCTCCTTAATTTTACACATGTCACGTTCATAGCAGAGATCTCTGAGTAAAAATCAATTCCATTAACCTGAAGGTAGATTTATTGACAGTAAGCTCAGATGGACAGGACAGGTACAGAACAATCTGCAACAAATTTTCTATGTGTTATTTCCCCAGTGCACAAAGACAACATGCCAGACAGTACTATAATAAAGTATCATTTGTGATGACATTGTTATCCATATCAGATAGAAAAACTATTCTATTACTACTGAGTTTATGGTGTCCTCATCTAATTTGTGGCTTTAGTTTCACAATAGTTGCATAAAATGAAAATTACTATCATGAAGTCTCCTGAGGCCAATAGAAGAAAAGCAATTCATGCTGTAGAGTCGTTGGGTCTGATTTCCTCACTACCCCCAAAACTGTGTAGGGGGATTGTAATTGTGTTGTTAGGGTGCCTTCACACTTGTGTTTGTGAACGCTGCGTATGTTGTGCATGCATATACGCAGTTAAGAACACATGCAAATGCATGCAAACGCTGCGTATTTTGTCCGCAGACACATGTGCAATCCTTAATTAAAACGCAGCATTTGCTTGCATTTGCATGCATTTTCAGCATGCGTATGTCGAGCCCACTGGGACGGGGTACTCAGTACTGGACCGGGGTTGCTACTGGGGGATGTCACAGAGGTCCTGGTCCGGACCACGTCCCGGGCCCTGGCAAGTAAAAGGGGGATATGTACAGGGGTTTAATGTCCATCGTGATGCCACCCACGGCTTGTGGTCAATAAGGGGACCACCGCTGCTGCAGAACCTCCGGGGATGATGTTAAAGCAGCTGAAGTTGTAATAGTTCTTCGTGGGTAGAACTTGGTTCCCCGGGGCAGTGATGATAAAGTCTATGGTGTAGTGTAAGCTTGTGTTGGATGCAATACACTTACTGTCCTGCTGCTGCAGCTTTCCTTTCTCCAGCGTCCAGAGCCGACAGGCCATTGCTCTCCAGGCTGGATTTCTCACCAGTCCTGTTGGAGGGAATCATGTGCAGGCAATAGAGAATCATGCAAGGGAGTCAGAGGCAGGGTTCACTGTGTTTACTTCGTAGGTTGCTCAGCATAACAGCTCAGTTACAGTTCAAGGTACAGGTCTTTACACGGGGTACAACTCTCCCCTCGGGTTCCTCTTTACTCCCTGCAGCCAGGTTGTTCCTCTCTGTGACCCCTCACTCCTTCTCTGTCCTTTCCAGTCTTCTTCGCTCCAGGGACAACTGTCCGGGTTGCGCAGACCAAGACCAAGACTGACAATTTTGTTGTATGTCTATTTGAATCCGGGTTCTTTGCTCCGCTTGGGCCCGGGTAGTCTGTAGCGGCAGCAGTCTCAGCACACCTCGCCGGATGTCTCGGATGTCAGGACATCGTTCTCCGCCTTCTGCAATGCTGTCACGATCACCGTCGCTCTCTCCCTAGCCGGGTTCCTCCACAAATGCACTCTGTGGGCCCGGATGACTTTGGGTCTCTTGGCTACAGCGCTCTCCTGGGCGTCCTCCGCTTCCATCCTCGTGTACTCCGATGGCGACTGCTTCTCTTCCGCTCGTCCATCCAGCCTCTTCCTGATGACGATTTCCTCTTCGGTTCCCGCCAGCTTCTCATTGGTAGGTGGGTTTAGGGGCGGAAGCTCTTCTTTGGGATTGATGGCTGGCTCCCCCGGAGTTAATGTGAGACAGGGCGGGTTTTTCTTTTCTCGCCTTGGACCGGGCCGGCCCACGATGGGGGGTCTGGGCACGCCTCCTCTGCACATGGCCTCAGGCTCCTATGGCCGCCACTAAGCCCTAATTTGGCAGGAAAAGTCCAGAACATGTTGATTAGGCACACTGGGTCCACTTCTTTTGGACCGGGTACATCCTGTTCGTGACGCCAGGTTGTCAAGCCCACTGGGACGGGGTACTCGGTACCGGACCGGGGTTGCTACTGGGGGATGTCATGGAGGTCCTGGTCCGGACCGTGTCCCGGAACCTGGCAAGTAAAAGGGGGATATTTACAGGGGATTAATGTCAGTCGTGACGCCACCCACGGCTTGTGGTCAATAAGGGGACCACCGCTGCTGCTGAACCTCCGGGGATGATGTTAAAGCAGCTGAAGTTGTAATGGTTCTCCGTGGGTAGAACTTGGTTCCCCGGGGCAGTGATGATAAAGTCTATGGTGTAGTGTAAGCTTGTGGTGGATGCAATACACTTACTGTCCTGCTGCTGCAGCTTTCCTTTCTCCAGTGTCCAGAGCTGACAGGCTGTGGCTCTCTAGGCTGGATTTCTCTGCAGTCCTGTTGGAGGTAATCATGTGCAGGCAATAGAAAATCATGCAAGGGAGTCAGAGGCAGGGTTCACTGTGTTTACTTCGTAGGTTGCTCAGCATAACAGCTCAGTTACAGTTCAAGGCACAGGTCTTTACACGGGGTACAACTCTCCCCTCCGGGTTCCTCTTTACTCCCTGCAGCCAGGTTGTTCCTCTCTGTGACCCCTCACTCCTTCTCTGTCCTTTCCAGGCTTTTACTCTCTCTCTCTCACTTTGGGTGTGTGTCTCCAGACAGTATGGCGGTGGCTCGGGCCCCTGTGGGTCCTAGTAGTCGCCACTGAACTGCCTGTCCTTTGGGGTGGGAACTCTAACGTGGAGTTAGAGCTACCCGTCGGTTAATCTGGGGAAACCGGGTAGATCATCGGTCCCCTTCAGAGCCGACATTCTGCTGTTAGCCTAGCCTCCAATAGTCCTGCTGTGCTAGGCTCTATCAGGCTCCTCTCCAACCGTGTGATTCAGGTTCTATAGAAAGGCTACTCCGCCTGCAGTCGGTTGTCTCAGCTGTGTTTCTAGGACCCTGTGCTGCTGGTCCTCTCTTTCCTCACACTCCTGGGGTGCTGGCTCCGGATGGGCTTTCTCTCTGTGGCTCCACACTAGCTCTTCAGATTCTGCGCTCCTTATATCCCACTCCTCCAGGACGTGTGCTTCTGGTCTGTTCTGCTCAGCCTACCTCGGCCTACTGACTCCTTCCTCCTCCCCTTCTCTATATCTATCATCTATCACCTGACCTGCTTCCTGTCCCACCCACTATTCTCTAAACCCACCACTCCTTGCCCACCTAGAGTCCCGGGCTCTAGGTTGGGTGCTGCCCTCTGGTGGTGTGTGGATGTCTGTGAGGGTGTTGTGGTGCAACTGTCTTCCTATCTTACATGGCTGCAGTTCCCTATGTAGCCTCCTGGTCGCAGGGGCGCCACACGTACGCGTTTTTCGTCCGCATGCGTTCAAGAACTGTTTAGCATTTTTCTATTTTACAGCATCTTTTATTTACTGGGCAAGCCCATGGGGAGTGGCTTAACCCCTTCAGGACCCAGCCTATTTTGACCCTAAAGACCTTGGCATTTTTTGCAATTCTGAGCAGTGTCCCTTTATGAGGTTATAACTCTGGAACGCTTCAACGGATCCTAGCGATTCTGAGACTGTTTTTTCGTGACATATTGGGCTTCATCTTAGTATCAAATTTAGGTCGATAATTTTTGCGTTTATTTGTGAAAAAATAAAAAATATGGCAAAAATGTTGAAAATTTAACAATTTTCAAATTTGTAATTTTTTTCTGCTAAACCAGAGAGTTATGTAACACAAAATAGTTATTAAATAATATTTCCCACATGTCTACTTCACATCAACACAATTTTGGAAATAAAATTTTTTTTTTGTTAGGAAGTTATAAGGGTTCAAAGTTCATGAGCAATTTTTCCTTTTTCAACCAAAATTTACAAAACCATTTTTTAGTGATCACATCACATTTGAAGTCTCTTTGAGGGGTGTACATGACAGAAAACACCCAAAAGTGACACCATTCCAAAAGCTGCACCCCTCATGCTACTTAAAACTACATTCAAGAAGATTATTAACCCTTCAGGTGCTTCACAGGAACTAAAGCAAAGTGGACATAAAAAATGGATATTTTAATTTTCTTTATCAAAAATGTTCTTTTAGCCTCAATTCTTTCATTTTCACATGGGCAACAGGATAAAATGGATCTTAAAATGTGTTGTGCAATTTCTCCCGAGTATATCGATACCTCATATGTGGTCATAAACCACTGTTTGGGTGCACGGGAAAGCTCAGAAGGGAAGGAGCGCAATTTTTGAAGCTAATTTTACATTCAAAAAGTGGAATGGCGCTCCTTCCCTTCTGAGCCCTGTCGTACATCCAAACAGTGGTTTATGACCGCATATGAGGTATCAATGTACTCATCAGAAATTGCCCAACAAATTTGAGGATGAATTGTATCCTGTTGCCTATGTGAAAACGAAAAAATTTAGGCTAAAAGAAAATTTTTGTGAAAAAAAGTACTTTTTCATTTTCACAGATCAATTTGTAAAGCACCTGGGGGTTCGAAATGCTCACTACCTATCTAGATAAGTTCCCTGGGGGGTCTAGTTTCCAAAATGGGGTCACTTGTAGGGGAGCTCCAATGTTTAGGCACACAGGGGCTCTCCAAATGCAACATGGTGTCCACTAACAATTTGAGCTGATTTCCATTCAAATTGTTAGCGGACACCATGTCGCGTTTGGAGAGCCCCTGTGTGGCTAAACATTGGAGCTCCCCCACAAGTGACCCCATTTTGGAAACTAGACCCCCCAGGGAACGTATCTAGGTGATTAGTGAGCACTTTGAACCCCCAGGTGCTTCGCAAATTGATCCGTAAAAATGAAAAAGTACTATTTTTCCACAATTTTTTTTTTCATTAATTTGTGAAGCACCTGGGGGTTCAATATGCTCACTACCCATCTAGATATGTTCCCTGGGGGGACTAGTTTCCAAAATGGGGTCACTTGTAGGGGAGCTCTAATGTTTAGGCACACAGGGGCTCATCAAACGTGACATGGTGTCAGCTAACAATTTGAGCTGATTTCCATTCAAATTGTTAGCGGACACCATGTCGCGTTTGGAGAGCCCCTGTGTGCCTAAACAATGGAGCTCCCCCACAAGTGACCCCATTTAGGAAATTAGAGCCCCCAGGGAACTTTTCTAGGTGGGTGGTGAGCATTTTGAAAGCCCCAGTGCTTCACAAATTAATCTGTAAAAATGAAAAAAGTAAATTTTTGTGGAAATAAAAGTACTTTTTCATTTTTACGGATGAATGTGTGAAGCACCTGGGGGTTTAAAATGCTCACCACCCATCTAGATAAGTTCCTTGGGGGCTTTTGAGCATTTTAAACCCCCAGGTGCTTCACACATTCATCCGTAAAAATGAAAAAGTACTTTTATTTCCACAAAAATTTACTTTTTTCATTTTTACAGATTAATTTGTGAAGCACTGGGGCTTTCAAAATGCTCACCACCCATCTAGAAAAGTTCCCTGGGGGCTCTAATTTCCTAAATGGGGTCACTTGTGGGGGAGCTCCATTGTTTAGGCACACAGGGGCTCTCCAAACGCGACATGGTGTCCGCTAACAATTTGAATGGAAATCAGCTCAAATTGTTAGCTGACACCATGTCACGTTTGATGAGCCCCTGTGTGCCTAAACATTGGAGCTCCCCTACAAGTGACCCCACTTTGGAAACTAGACCCCCCAAGGAACTTATCTAGATGCATAGTTAGCACTTTGAACCCCCCAAGTGCTTCACAAATTGATCCGTAAAAATGAAAAAGTACTTTTTTCCACAAAAAAGTCAATCCAGAGACTGCAGCAAGGGATCAAGTGTCCTCTTCCTACATCCTCTGGGGTCAGACTTATGGTGCACTGTATGACAATGATCTGTCATACAGTGCACCATGACTATGATCCCAGAGACTACAACAAGAGGACACTTGATCTCTTGTTGCACCCATCCATCCACGTATGCACCCATAATCCATGCACGCACACATCCACGCACGCACACTGACATCCACATCCACGCACGCTGACATCCACATCTACGCACGCTGACATGCACGCACGCTGACATCCACGCATGCAGACATCCACGGACGCACGCATACATCCACGCACACTTGAATTCACGCACATCCACATATGCACATCCACAGACACATGCACACATCCACGGACGCATGCACACATCCATGGACGCACGCACACATCCACGGATGCATGCACACATCCACGCACGCTGACATTCGCGCACGCTGACATCCACGCATGCACACATCCATGGACGCACGCACACATCCACGCACGCTGGAATTCATGCACATCCACATACGCACATCCACGTACGCCTCCACGTACGCACACATCCACGTACGCATGCACACATCCATGCACGCTGACATTCACGCACGCTGATATCCACGCATGCACACATCCACGGACGCACGCACACATCCACGCACGCTGGAATTCATGCACATCCACATACGCACATCCACGTACGCCTCCACGTACGCACACATCCACGTACGCACGCACACATCCATGCACGCTGACATTCACGCACGCTGACATCCACGCATGCACACATCCATGGACGCATGCACACATCGACGCACGCTCGAATTCACGCACATCCAGATACACATATCCACGCACGCACACACACACATCCCCGTACGCACACATCCATGGACGCATGCACACATCCACGGCCACACGCACACATCCACGGACGCTGGAATTCACCCACATACGCACATACACGCACGCACACATCCACGGACGCACGCAAACATCCACGCACGCTGACATCCACGCATGCACACATCCATGGACGCACGCACACATCCACGCATGCTGGAATTCACGCCTATCCACATACGCACATTCACGCATGCATCCACGGACGCACGCACACATCCACGCACACTGACATTCACGCACGATGACATCCACGCATGCACCTATCCATGGACGCACGCACACATCCACCCACGCTGGAATTCACGCACATCCACATACACACATCCACGCACGCACACATCCAGGTACGCACAAATCCACGGACGCACGCACACATCCACGGACTCACGCACACATCCACTCATGCACACATCCATCCATCCATTCACCCATCCATCTATTAATTAATTAATTAATTCATTCATACTTACCCATGAGGAGGAGGAGCCCCTGAGAGGAGGAGGGGCCACACTGGAGCTGTAGAGGAGGTCGACGGGCGGGTGTACCGGTGCGTGCAGCCCACCAGAATAGGGCTAGAGTTGGGGGGGCTAGGCGGGGGAGGAGAGTGAGCAGGGGAAGAGGGGGGAATGAGCAGGGGGAGAGGGGGCTTTGCAGGTGTTCAGATGCATTATAATGACAGGAGGAGGGCGGGTGGATGGCGGGGACGCGGGGGGGGGGGGAAAGCCGGACACAGGGGGGGCTGGAGGGAAGGGAGACAAGACACAGGGTGGGCTGGAGGAGGAAGGGGGTGGGTGCGCAGGAAGGGATGACCGGCGGTGCAGCCCGCTTGCAGAAAAATATGACTGGAGGGGTGGATAGGAGAGAAGGGGGGGCCCTAATGCTTCCTGGAGTGGGGGGGGCTGAGTAGGGGGAGGGCACCCGCCGATCTGCCCCTCCAGATCTGCTTGGAGAGCTTCAATCAGATCTGGGAGGGGGAAATCGCTTTGATTTCTCCGATCTGCAGTTTCAGTTTTAAACTGCAGATCAGAGGGGCCCTGGGCACGGAGGGGTTAATCCACCCCCCCGTGGGGTTAACTGCAGGTTGTCACCTTGCAGTAGCAACGGTGACACCTGAGTTAACCCGCTCACACGGGCCGCAGGAGCTCGATCATTGCATGGCCCACCCCCTGGGCCATAGGTCGGGAACGGACCGACTTTCATGGCCCAAACGGTGGGCCAAGGGTCGGGAAGGGGTTAAGGGCAAGGTAGAAATAGACCCTGCCCAGTGTCAAAACTCTTTCTATGCAGCTGTTCACAGAGGCAAGATGGATCTCGGCTTTGAGAGCTTCTATGCAGCTCTGGATTTATCGATGAAGATGGCAGTTTCGTTTTCTATTGCTTGTGAAGAAGAACGTCGAAGAGAAAGACGGAGAAGAAGACGTCATCGTCATAGTGCCTGGCAATACCCCATTGTGGAGCTTCGAGAGACCCGCAGAGTCTACCACTCATTGTACCAGGAACTTTGAGAGAACCCGGAAAAGTTCTACGACTTCACCAGGATGTCCCCAGACAGCTTCAATGATTTGCTGCGACGTGTCCAAGGATCGATCACCAGGCAGGACACACAGCTTCGTCGATCCATTCCTGCAGAGGAACGTCTTTTGGTGACCCTGCGGTACATATCTTTTGAAAACCAAACACCTGTAAAATGTGTCAATCTCATTTATTAGTTGCAAAGAGCAATATAATTGACCTTTTTTTCCCTTTTTTTTTGTCAGATTCCTGGTGACCGGAGAGGCTTTATCTTCTCTTCATTTTCAGTTCCGGATTGGATTGTCTACGCTGTCTGGGATAGTTGAAGAGACCTGCCAGGCAATTTGTGATGACCTCCGCGAAGAATTCCTCCCTCACCCCACAACCCAACTATGGCTTGAGAAAGCAGCAAGTTTTATGGACATTTGTCAATTTCCCAACTGCTTGGGGCCGTAGACGGCAAACATGTTCGGATCCTGAAGCCAGCTGGAAGTGGATCTGAATACTTCAACTATAAAAAATTTTTTGCGATTGTACTGATGGCGATTGCGGACGCTGACTGTTGATGTGTTGCTGTGGATGTTGGACAATCCGAATGACTCCAAATCTTTTAAAGACTCTGACATGGGACAAAAACTTTATGGGAACAATTTCAACATTCCACCGCCACGACCCCTGCCGAACTGTGATGGACCACCAATGCCTATTGTTGTTGTTGGTGATGAGGCATTTCAGATGTGTGCCAACCTTGTCAAGCCCTACTCCAGCCGTAACTTAACTCATACCAAAAGGATTTTCAATTACAGATTGACACGGGCCAGACGCACAGTGGAGTGTGCATTCGGATTGCTGGTCTCCAAATGGCGGATTCTTGGGACTACCATCAATTTGAAAACAGACAATTGATCAGGTTGTGAAAGCGTGTGTCAGAGAAAAAAAACGCGTTGATCTAGAGGAACCTCTTTCAAGCACTTGTCAGAATACCAAGAATACAACCTGAGGACAAGCGTTGAAGTCGGTAACATGAGGGACAGGTTTGAATCATATTTCATTTCGGAAAATGGACGTCTAGCCTGGTAGGACGATATGGTGTAATTATCTTTGTTTAGATTAACTGTTTGAGTTTATAACTATTATTGTACAATACGTTGATTTGGGAGTAATAAAGCTTTACGCCCTTTAAATCCTATCCCTACCCTAAAAGTATTACTATACCTATCTGTTTTGGATAATCAACTTGCCTTTTTCTTTGTGTAATGTTATTGATATATGTATATAGTACAATGTTTTGTGGTTTTATTGAAGTTTGTATTCAAATTATTATTGTTGAAATTCAAGTTTGTTTTGTTTTTCTAATCGTATTCAATTCGTAGTTCAGTTTGATCCAGGATCTGTATCGGACTGTAAAAATGAAGTCTAGGAACAATTTTCTTTTATCCAACGTCCTCAATTGGCAAGCTTTGGACCTTGGATTTTTTTTACAACTTCCTCTGGATCAAACTTTGTTAAAGTTCCTTAAAAATAAAACTTGTAAAACTATCAATGTTGTCTTCCCTTCATTAACTAACTACATGCTGTTCCGATTGCAACGTATCGGTTATTATAGAATATGTTTATTGTTTGGATGTATGCAATGTGACCTTAGGATCCTGCACCATTAGCACGTTACTGTCGGCCGTGCGCGAAAATTCTGGGATCTTTGTGCTGGATTTAAACCATGCTGCACACGCCAATTTGCGTGCATAACCGAGAAAAATAAGCGGTCTTTAAAGTGAACGCTGTGGACTAAATGGCAGAATTGCACAGTGCGGAGGTGGAGGTGTGTACAGGAGATATAAGGGGATGGATAAGTCTACAGGATATACAACAAATTGAGTAGGTGGGTGGAGTATCATGTGCACTGTGTGGAGGAGAGGCTGCACAGATAATATTGTACAGCTGCTACCAGAGCCAGCCTAAATGGTGCCAAGCAAAACTGCCTTTTGGTGCCCCCATTCTATTGATTTTTGTACCCAGTTTCCCATGACACAAATGGGAACAGGACGCCATTTTTATATTCTAAAATAATTTATTCACATATATTGTACAATAAACTCTTCCAAATTTGTGCCCAGGAATCTGCAACTCAAATTCATATTAATTCCACTATGTCTGAATATACACTAAAAGGGATAATCTAATTCTGTATATTTATACCGTATCCATGGATATTACATAATGGGTGGTACATGTGGATCTCACCAATAGGGCGATGTGTATCTGAAGAATGAGGCGCTGACGCTCTATGTGGAGATTGATGGGACTGTTCTGTCATCTCTTGGCTGAGGGCGGCGCTGTTCCTGGCTCTATTGGTGGGATCTACTATACGTTTCTCCCAAATCCTGTAGATCTGCCATAAATATACAAAATTAGAAATAGGCCTGGTGCTATTGCATCGGGAGTGCGGTGAAATGAACAGGTGCTGTAGAAAAAGTCGCTGAATAGTACAGTCCTCTCTCCAGAAAGTACGCTGTTGTTGCGGGATTTATATGGTGTATACGGTGGCTCAGTAGTTAGCATTGTATATGGTGACTCAATGGTTAGCATAGTATACGGTGGCTCAGTGGTGTATTGCTAATAAAAAATATGGATATCTTATAGCCTACATTATGTAACATATTGTTTATATGCTTTGATAAAGTGTGGTCAACAGACCAAGGGTGGAATGTATTGCAAATATGAAATATGGTTGTCTGAATCCAAGCACTATATATTGCAATATATAGCAGTGTATTGATATACCGTATATACTCGTGTATAAGCCGAGTTTTTCAGCCCAAAATTTGGGCTGAAAAGTCTCCCCCTCGGCTTATACACGAGTCAATACGGGGGGGGCTGTGTCCGGGGCTGTGTCCGGGGGCTGTGGAGGCTTCAGGAGGCGGGGGGGGGAGGCTGCTGTATGAGCGGCCCCGTCACGTGGGGCCGCTCATTAAATATGCACTGCTTTCCCCTGTCTATCACCGGCAGGGGAAAGCAGTGCATAACTAATTAAATCCCCCCCCAAGTGCTGGCACCTGCCCCCCCTTGTAAGGGCCCCCCCCCCCGATGGTTATATTACCATTCCGGACTTCTGATCCGCGCCGCTCCTCGCTCCTCCTCGCTGCTCCGTCCGTCTTCTACATCTCGGATCTCCGGCCGTCGCAGGCATGTGACGTCATCGCGCGGCCGGGGATCCCGGATGTAGAAGACGGACGGAGCAGCGCGGAGGAGCGAGGAGCGGCGCGGATCAGAAGTCCGGAATGGTAAGAGAAGCGGGGGGGGGGCCCTTGCAAGGGGGGGCGAGGGCCGCTGTGTACCCCCAGGGGCTGCTGGGTACCCCCTGGGGGCTGCTGGGGCACCTGCTGGGGACCCCCTGGGGGCTGTTGGTACCCCCAGGGGGCTGTTGGTACCCCCTGGGGGCTATTGGTACCCCCAGGGGGCTGTTGGTACCCCCTGGGGGCTGTTGGTACCCCCAGGGGGCTGTTGGTACCCCCTGGGGGCTATTGGTACCCCCAGGGGGCTGTTGGTACCCCCTGGGGGCTGTTGGTACCCCCAGGGGGCTGTTGGTACCCCCTGGGGGCTGCTGGGGTACCTGCTGGGGACCCCCTGGGGGCTATTGGTACCCCCAGGGGGCTGTTGGTACCCCCTGGGGGCTGTTGGTACCCCCAGGGGGCTGTTGGTACCCCCTGGGGGCTGCTGGGGTACCTGCTGGGGACCCCCAGGGGGCTGTTGGTACCCCCAGGGGGCTGTTGGTACCCCCTGGGGGCTGTTGGTACCCCCAGGGGGCTGTTGGTACCCCCTGGGGGCTGTTGGTACCCCCAGGGGGCTGTTGGTACCCCCTGGGGGCTGCTGGTACCCCCAGGGGGCTGTTGGTACCCCCAGGGGGCTGTTGGTACCCCCTGGGGGCTGTTGGTACCCCCAGGGGGCTGCTGGGTACCCCCAGGGGGCTGCTGGGTACCCCCTGGGGGCTGCTATATGTACCCCTGGGGGCCTGCTGTATACCACTGGGGCTGCTGTATACTACCACTGGGGCTGCTGGGGCTCCTGTATACTACCACTGGGGCTGCTGGGGCTCCTGTATACTACCACTGGGGCTGCTGGGGCTCCTGTATACTACCACTGGGGCTGCTGTGGCTCCTGTATACTACCACTGGGGCTGCTGGGGCTCCTGTATACTACCACTGGGGCTGCTGGGCCTCCTGTATACTACCACTGGGGCTGCTGGGGCTCCTGTATACTACCACTGGGGCTGCTGGGCCTCCTGTATACTACCACTGGGGCTACTGGGGCTCCTGTATACTACCACTGGGGCTGCTGGGGCTCCTGTATACTACCACTGGGGCTGCTGGGGAATCTGTATACTACCACTGGGGCTCCTGTATACTACCACTGGGGCTGTTGGGGCTCCTGTATACTACCACTGGGGCTGCTGGGGCTCCTGTATACTACCACTGGGGCTGCTGGGGAATCTGTATACTACCACTGGGGCTGCTGGGGAATCTGTATACTACCACTGGGGCTCCTGTATACTACCACTGGGGCTGCTGGGGCTCCTGTATACTACCACTGGGGCTGCTGGGGCTCCTGTATACTACCACTGGGGCTGCTGGGGCTCCTGTATACTACCACTGGGGCTGCTGGGGCTCCTGTATACTACCACTGGGGCTGCTGGGGCTCCTGTATACTACCACTGGGGCTGCTGGGGAATCTGTATACTACCACTGGGGCTGCTGGGGAATCTGTATACTACCACTGGGGCTGCTGTATACTACCACTGGGGAGGCCTGTATACCACACTGCTGGGGTCTGTATACCTGTGCTGGGGTCCACCCTCGGCTTATACACGAGTCAATAGGTTTTTCCAGATTTTTGGGGCAAAAGTAGGGGGGTCGGCTTATACACGGGTCGGCTTATACACGAGTATATACGGTACTTTAATATTGAGAAACTAGTTCATTCAAATGAACTGTCTTGGTTGTCTGCCTTCCACAAACTGAGTATTTGCTCTGTGTTGATACAGTAAGACAATGTTAATTGTTCTATGGTCTTTGAAGTTGTGTGTCTTCTACACAAATGACCACTTTGATATTTGCTTTGACAAACAAGTGTTATTGTAACCAAAATACTGTGTTTAAATAATAAGTTCACTGACCATTATGTTCCATGAGAAATACACAGATCGATTGTCTAGAATAATGTTTGTAAGTAAACTTCTCGAGATAACAGAACTTGACCAATTCAGTTTGATCGACAAGTCAAAGCTTATAAACATTAACCAGGCTTAAGCCATATAAAAGTCGCTGGAATCATGATACAGACAGAAGCATTTTTGGTGGTGACTTCTCAGGAGTTCTCTGTCAATTGGACAGATGATGCTCATAAGCTCCTTGATGAAGAAGTCATTTTGTGTACCTGTATTCGGGACTTCTGCAGGAGTTCTCTGTCGATTGGACAGATGATGCTCATAGCTCCTTGATGAAGAAGTCATTTTGTGTACCTGTATTCGGGACTTATGCAGGAGTTCTCTGTCGATTGGACAGATGATGCTCATAGCTCCTTGATGAGGAAGTCATTTTGTGTACCTGAATACAGTGTTGTGTTTTCCCACTGAGCTCTCCTGTCTTCATCGTGCTTCTCCGATTGATGTTACAAGACAAGATGATGTGCAACTCCGTGGTGATGTGATGTAAGTAAATGTATAACCTTTATGTGTTAATTATACAAATAGTGTATGCATTATCCTAATGTTTTTATAGCTTTGTAGTCAAAATCTTTATGTGCTAATTATACAAATAGTGTATGCAATATCATACTGTTGTTTTTATAGTTTTGTCCTTTTTAATAAAATTACTTGATTACCTTCTTTAAAGTCGTATCTGAGCCTGTTTGTCAAAACAATTGGCTAAACAAGTGGTTAGCACTGTATGGTGGCTCAGTGGATAGCACCATATATGGTGGCTCAGTGGTTAGCATTGTATACGGTGGCTCAGTGGTTAGCACTGTATGGTGGCTCAGTGGATAGCACAATATATGGTGGCTCAGTGGTTAGCATTGTACACGGTGGCTCAGTGGTTAGCACTGTATACGGTGGCTCAGTGGTTAGCATTGTATGGTGGCTCAGTGGTTAGCATTGTATGGTGGCTCAGTGGTTAGCACTGTATGGTGGCTCAGTGGTTAGCATTGTATGGTGGCTCAGTGGTTAGTATTTTATGGTGGTTCAGTGATTAGCACTGTATGGTGGGTCAGTGGTTAGCACTGTATATGGTGGCTCAGTAGTTAGTACTGTACATAGTGGCTCAGTGGTAGCATTGTATACAGTGGCTGAGTGGTTAGCACTGTATGTTGGCTTAGTGGTTAGCACTGTATATGGTGGCTCAGTGATTAGCACTGTATGGTGGCTCAGTGGTTAGCATTGTATACGGAGGCTCAGTGGTTAGCACAGTATATGGTGGCTTAGTCTTTAGCACTGTATACGGTGGCTCAGTGGATAACAGTGTATGGTGGCTCAATGGTTAGCACAGTATATAGTGGCTCAGTACTGTCTGGTGGCTCAGTGGTTAGCACTGTCTGGTGGCTCAGTGGTTATCACAGTATGGTGGCTCAGTGGTTAGCATTGTATAGTAGCTCAGTGGTTAGCACAGCATGGTGGCTCAGTGGTTAGCACTGTACACTGTGGCTGAGTGGTTATCACAGTATATGGTGGCTCAGTGATTAGCACTGTATGGTGGCTCAGTGGTTAGCACAGTATATGGTGGCTCAGTGATTAGAACTGTATAATGTCGGCGGCGACCAATCAGTGAAGCGCGATTTAAATCACGCGCCAAGAGCGCTGATTGATTGGTCACCACCTACCACGGCGACCAGTGAAGCGGTGCACGGCTTGGCGGGAGACTTGAATCCCACGCCACTGATTGGCTGAGCGCTGCGGGATTCAACTCTCCTGCGAAGCCGCGCTCCGCTTCGCTGATTGTCGCTGCCAACCATGGCAACCAACCAGCGCTCTTGGCACCGCAACTCCAGTGCTGTCTGATCTTCTCACCTCCTCTAGAGCTGTCTGCTCCTCTCACCTCCCTCCAGAGCTGTCTGCTCTTCTCTCTTCCTTCCAGCGCGGTCTGCTCCTCTCACCTCCTCCAGTGCTATCTGCTCCTCTTACCTCCCTCCAGCGCTGTCTGCTCCTCTCACTTCCGGGGGCCCATTAGGCTCATCTAATATTCACTGTTCTGAGTGCAGCGCCCCGGAAGAGAGGAACAGGCAGCACTGGAGGGAGGTGAGTATACATTGACAGATATCACCCAGATAGCACACGAACATATATAGCACACGGGCAGTGCATGCTCCGTTTGCCTCCCCTCCTCTGGTCCTTGTCTCTACACTGTCTGCAAAGGGGGGCAGAGAGAGTGTACAGGCGGCACAGAGAGAGTGCATTGGAAGAGCAGAGTGAGATCGCACAGGGGAAGCAAAAAGAGAGCACACAGAAACAGAGAGAGAGCACAAGGGCAGGGAAGAGAGAGCGCAAAGGTTGTGACAGAGAGAGCGCACAGTGTGGAGCAAAGAGAGCGCATAGTGTGGGGCAAAGAGAGCACATGGCGCAGAGAGAGCGCACAGGGACAGAGAGAGCACACAGGGGCAGAAAGAGTGCAAGGGGAAAAGAGGGCGCACAGGACAGGACAGAGAGCGTGCACAGGACAGGACAGAGAGAGCGCACAGGGCGGGACAGAGAGAGCGCACAGGGCGGGACATTGACCGCAAAGGGCGGGACAGAGAGAACGCACAGGGCGGGACAGAGAGAACGCACAGGGCGGGACAGAGAGAGAACAGACAGGGCGGGACAGAGAGAGCGCACAGGGTGGGACAGAGAGAGCACACGGGGGGGCAGAGAGAGATCGCACAGGCAAAGAAGAGAGCACATGAGAGAAGACAGCGCACAGGCGAAGACAGGTAAATGGAGAGAGCACAGGGGGAAGAGACGGCACACGGAGGGGGGGGGTGGACAGGGGGGAGAGACAGCCGCCGTCCCCAACGCCACAGAGCCGCCACCGTTTGTGATGTTATCCGCATGAAAATCTTTACAGGATGATAATTATACAGCGTCCAAAAAATGTATCCTTCACTGCAGGTATCAGAGTAATCAGCGTCACAGTGACAATATGCCCAGGGCTGTACTGTATAGGAATAACCCTGCTGACAGAATAATATTCCTATGCAGAGCAGCAGATATCACAACACTTACTAAGAAAGGACCAAACAATGACAGTTAGAAAGTAACAATGGAGGAGCGAAAGCCCTGATCAAAGGAGCTGACAATCTGTGGACACAGGAATGACAAACAGCCTCTATACTGATCACTATATACTATATATATACACTGTACAGGTGTATGATGAGGAGAGCCCTGATCACAGGAGCTGACAATCTGATCACACAGGAATGATAAAGAGCCTGTATACTGATCACTATATACTATATATATATATATATATATATATATATATATAGATACACTATACAGATGTATGAGGAGAAGGAGGTGACCATTACTAGCCCCCACTATGTATGATAGTCCTCCCCTTAGTAGCCCCCACTCCAGTACTTGGAAGAAGGAGATAAGGGGACAGTAACAGGCAGCAGCCTGGCCTCAGCAGTTCAGTAGTGACAAGAGATTAGGATCAGTGATCTGGAGGCCTTCCTTCGTCTCACAGCTCGGTGCTGGGTCGGTGCTGTGCAGGGGCGGACTGGCCCAGGCGGCAGGGGGGCAAGTGTCCCCTGGGATGGTGGTATAGTATAGCCCTCATCTAGGGCCGCCCCCCCACACAAATGGGCCGGCCGGCGGCGCTTTGCCCCCGGGACAACACCAAAAATCTCGGACAGCAATCATCCCCCGGACTACACCAAAAATCTCAGAAAGCAACCCCTTCCCTTCCCCCCCTGGCCCTCACCTAGGGGCTGGCAGTGGAAATCTGCCACCCAGGGTTTGAATCCCCAGTCAGCCCCTGGTGCTGTGTGTGGCTGAGAAACCTGATCCTGCACCAGTTGTTAATGAATTTTTTGTAGTAGTGTTAATTAAACCTTTTTTAATATTGCAGAAAAATTCTGAATAGCAAAAGTGAGTCAACACCTAAAATAAAACAAAAATCTGACTATTAAAATTAACGGAAATTCAGTAATAAAAATCCCTTACAACTGTATAATACTTTCAAGTTAACATACCATATGGTACAAGACTTATGAATACCCCACTATGTATAGAGGCAATAAATCACAACATTTTTTAGAAAGTAAAATTTTTTATTTACACACTCATGCATGTAATGCAAACTTTTAAAATTACATGAACAAATCTTTATTTATTACAAACCCGTAAAGATATTTTACAATGGTGTGTAAGTCTTGGTGCTCACGCTCTTCATGTTGCTGGTGGTGCTTGTGGTGGGTACACGGTGACCTTCGTGAAGAATAGTTGTTGCAAAAGTGGGATGCGGACTTTGATCATGAACACCAAAACTAGAAACAGAGTGACTGATACTAGAGTCCAGTTCTGGGAGTGGACTGAATGTAGGAGACCCAACATTTTCCAATCTCAATGCAGTACATACTGTAGGAGTTGAGGCAAGACTAGCATTTGACGATAGACGAAGATTATCCAAGAAACCAGAAGGGACATTCGAAGGTAAAGATACATTAGATAGGAGGGAGATACTGGAAGGGACATACAGAGCAGAAGGTGTAGAGACATGAAGTAACGAGATATTAGCTAGTGAAGTTGAAGGTGGTAATAGTGGTGCAGGTTTCTTATTTTTCTTGGGGCGACCAACTTTTCTTGCCGAAACTGCAGCGGTAACTGGCTGTGCTGAGGGGTCCTGATTTTTTGGAGACAAAACATTGGTGTTATCTGACGCACTTGGTTTGGCAGTTCACTTTCGCTTAACTTTTAAGGGCCTCATTGGTGTGCTGGTTTCTGATCCTTGTGTTTCCTGTGACCGAGCTGGAATTTTTGTCTTCTTTGCAATCATAGTACTACCGCCATGAGTCACAGAAGGGACAAAAGTTGATGCTGGAGTAGATGTTGCCGTTGCCAATGTGTGGGTGGATTGGTCAAAAATACCATGCAGTACAGAGGAAGCTGAAGTGAATGCTGCACGTGATTCTTGTAGAGAAGTTTGCGAACTGCTATTACCCTGAGGCAGCTGTGATGACGAAGTTTGCAGCGCTGTGTAGCTTGGTACCTCAGGTACAATGTTCATTGGTGGTGGGGGAGGCAAGTTGGTGTGTGTTGGCAAACTTGTTCCTTGATGTTGTTGTGTTATGGATGCAGTTTGCCACTGAGTCTGCGTTGGGGCGGATTGGGAGACTTGCACATTAATACGTGGCTGGTTGTAGTAGCCTTGTTGCTGGGTCCGGTAAGGCAGCTGTTGCAGCTGTTGCTGCTGCTGTTGTTGTTGTTGCTGCTGTTGTTGTTGCTGCTGCTGGACTGCCAGTCTAAAAGCACCCTGACAGGCAGTCATGACATCAATCTGGAACTCAGGTGATAAGGTATCCATCACGCACATTTCCATACAAGAAAAAAAATGTGCTGGTCTTGTTAGGTCGGCTTCCAGGCAATCGAGACGGCTGTTAACTTTGCAGAAAAGAGTGTTCATATTCTAAAACCCTTTTTCTACGCAGTTACCAAGCCGACTCAAACCTTCCCGGAAGTTCGAGCTTGAGTGCAGAAACTCTGGCATGACTGTCCTATCCCAGGCCCTCTGTCGCTGGCGTGAAGTACCCACCAAAGTAGCGCCGGAGGGATAGGGGATAACTTGGAGTGCCGGCAACCTGAGTTCCAGATTGTGGCAAGTCACTCGTTGCTCCCTCTATAGTGCCAGTCTGGGACGTGAGTTAGGTGGCGCTCCCAACTCCTTGTGACGGTATGGCTGCTGCTGCGGGCTCAGCAGTACTGCTCCAAGTCCTGGAGGTACACAAACAAAAAAATAAATTAGGCAACAAGTATCAAACAAATTTAGCCACTTTGTTACTATATACACATAAATTGAGAAAAAAAACAAGAAAAAATGTTGTAAACTGCAATTAAAAAAAATAAAAAAAAAATACAATCTTAAGATTTTCAAACAATTCTAATTTACAATTAATGGAACAAAAAGCAACATACAATTAAACAAATATATACTTACACTCGATGCCCGACAGCTGGCCTCAGGAAAGAAAGTTGATGATGGTAAATGTAACGTTTCAACGACTGCTCTGATCCGCTACAAACTTTCCTTTCCTCCCGAAGATCCCTGTTAAATCTATCTTTCATCGAGCGCCATTGAACTTTCAATCTCTTGACTAAAGTGGGAAAGACAAACAAGAGATAGTAAAAAAATGTAATTAAACCTTTTATTTTAAAAAAGAAGACATTAGCAACCTTACCAAACAACTTTCTGTCCTTTAGGGTTGCACTGTCCCAGCCTCGCAACATAGATCTTCCAATTTCATCCCAGAGTCTTCGCAACACTTGTGTATCTGAATGCTTACGGTCTCGTGGGTCCCATATAGCAACTCGTTCTTGTATGAGGGGTATGAACTGGTCAATATCGATATATGGTTTCCCTCCTTTTCCTCTTTGAACCTAAATTTAAAATAAACAAAGTTTTAAAAATGGACATGCTTGTGTTTCTGCTAACCAACAAAGTATAGTAAACATACACTTACATTTCCTCTTTCGGCATTGCCCAGTTCATCGCGAAGGCTCTGGGATGAATCTTGGTCACTACCTTATAGATCACCTTCAGTGGAGGAATCCTTGTCCAAAAAGAAACATAATCCAGAAAAAAGTTTATTCCTCCGCCTTTCCAGAAATTCCAATTTACAAATGTGTATACTACTGTATATCCTTACATGTTCAGTTTCTTGGCCAAGCTCTTCAGGGGGCACATATTCACTCTCATCGGACATTTTGTATAGGTCAGCACAAACAAAAGGCTTAACAGCAGCAGCAGACAGCTCCAACAAACTATGACTGTTAACCAGGGAACACCAGGAACCAGCCACAGAACCAGCCAGAAGAGACAGCAGGTGACAGCTACAGCACCGCAGAGGATGCGACTTGGCGGACCACCTTCAGAAACTGTCAAGGGAGACAAAACAAACACAATGGTATCCATTAGAACATTCAAGGAGGTGAAAACCTATGCAAAAGAAAAGGTTATTGCTAAGACAGTTTGCGATTGCACACAGTAGCGTCACTTTGACACTCTGGGGCCCTCAGCGTGCCAAGGTGAGACTACCAAGTGCAATAGCCATTCCTACAGTTTACCTTCTACTAGAGGAGGGAAAAACAACATTTCATCAACAGTGTCACAACTTACCACAGGAAACAGCAGCCAACGCCCAGAACACCAGGAACCAGCACCACAGACTACAACAGCCAGACAACAGAGCAGGTGACAGGCCCAGAGTATGATGACGTCACTGTCTTGTAATATTAACTTTTGAAGGGAATAACAAAAAAAAAGAACCACAACAACATAAGTGGATAGTATTGCCACAGCAAAAACAATGCATTGTCATGTATGATACAATCCCAAATGTTCGACAACACAGTACAGACTACAAAGCAATACACTCACAAAGTAATAAAAAATTGTCCACAGAGTACAGGCTGCAAAGATAACACCACCAACTGCAGTGACACAATAACACTTTTTGTCAATTTTTGAACATAGAAAACAAATTATTAAAAAAAAAAAAAAAAAAAAAAAAAAAAAAACAGAAAAAGAAAATATTGTAAAAATATTTTGCCACCTACAAGCGTCACATTTAAAAAACATTATACATTACAAGGGTGGAGGTACTTTTAAAGATTATACACTAGACAGTGCAAATTACACAAAAAATAAATGGACTTTATACTTTGCCAAGACAGCAGGGAGAGGATCAAGCCGATTTAAGGTCAGCAAGGTGACGTCCAGTTGGCACTGATCCAGATGCCCGAGATCCAGTAGTCCCGAGATCCAGTAGTCCCGAGATCCAGTAGTCAGAGATCCAGTAGTCAGAGATCCAGTAGTCAGAGATCCAGGAGGCACAGGTCCATCATGGAGATCAACAGAGTTCACCATGTAATGGACAGATCCACTTTTTATACAGGCTGTTTGTGGGCTGGGATATGGACAGACGATGAGAGGAACTGCAATTCTGTTTCTGGGCTTGCGCAACGACTTATACGCATGCGTATCAAACGCAGACATCCACAAGACCTTGCGTACGCTTGCGTACCCATAGATAATAATGCATTGCTTATGCGCAATAGTACGCATGCGGATTCTTGTGGATTTCTGTAGCGCCAAAAACATGTTGCGTTCCAAGGGCGCGGAAATTCCACGCGCAGGTACGCATGCGCAGACATACGCATGCAAACGCATGTCAATGAGTATGAATGCGTATTCCATGTTAAAGATTGGTCCAAAATGTCCAATGTCCAACTAAAAAGAATTGTGCCCACCCACCTTTTGTATTAAATTAATGTACATGTGCACAAATCCGCTATGTAGCCAGTATAGAGACATATATACAGTTGTGGCCAAAAGTATTGACACCCCTGCAATTCTGTCAGATAATACTCAGATTCTTCCTGAAAATGATTGCAATCACAAATTCTTTGGTATTATTATCTTCATTTAATTTGTCTTCAATGAAAAAACACAAAAAGAATTGTCCTAAAGCCAAATTGGATATAATTCTACACCAAACATAAAAAGGGGGTGTACAAAA
This sequence comes from Allobates femoralis, assembly GCA_033576535.1. Lineage (NCBI taxonomy): Eukaryota > Metazoa > Chordata > Amphibia > Anura > Aromobatidae > Allobates > Allobates femoralis. Next base: position 113,732,902 of record JARQOC010000008.1, on the reverse strand, counting down.
GTATTGGCACTGTTAGAAAAATCATGTGATGCTTCTCTAATTTGTGTAATTAACAGCACATGTAACTTACCTGTGGCACCTAACAGGTGTTGGCAATAACTAAATCACACTTGCAGCCAGTTGACATGGATTAAAGTTGACTCAACCTCTGTCATGTGTCCTTGTGTGTACCACATTGAACATGGAGAAAAGAAAGAAGACCAAAGAACTGTTTGAGGACTTGAGAAACCAAATTATGAGGAAGCATGAGCAATCTCAGCGCCGGTACCAGTTTACGGGGAACTACAGGTGGCATCACAATCCCCTGTAAATACCCCCTTATCTCCCACCACCATCCATCCAAATGATCACCAGGGCACGGCACCGGGATCCCGTCCACCTGTGACTCCCTATTCAGCAGCCCCGGTGTCCGAGTACCCCATAGCCCTGGCCGCATCATGTACCACATTGAGCATGGAGAAAAGAAAAAAGACCAAAGAACTGTCTGAGGACTTGAGAAACCAAATTGTGAGGAAGCATGAGCAATCTCAAGGCTACAAGTCCATCTCCAAAGACCTGAATGTTCCTGTGTCTACCGTGCGCAGTGTCATCCAGAAGTTTAAAGCCCATGGCACTGTGGCTAACCTCCCTAGATGTGGACGGAAAAGAAAAATTGATGAGAGATTTCAATGCAAGATTGTGTGGATGGTGGATAAAGAACCTCGACTAACATCAAAACAAGTTCAAGCTGCCCTTCAGTCCGAGGGTACAATAGTGTCAACCCATACTATCCTTCGGCGTCTGAATGAAAAGGGACTGTATGGTAGGATACCCAGGAAGACCCCACTTCTTACCCCGAGTCATAAAAAAGCCACATTGTGGCCCATGGCGGGAGTTATGGGACATTATGGTGACATGTTTATTATGTGACAACAGACACCTATTTTTACAATATGGGCCAGTGTGTAAGCCAAATAGAAAATGTGTAACACAAACATGTGGGTGTTGTCAGCATGGAACACACAGGAGTTGAATAGCAACATTTTATTTAAATACAACATGTGTGGCAAACATTGTCAGCACACACAAGGCTTGGTTTGGTTTAGGATTAGCCCCGACACACTACACACTGTCCCAATGTGGGGCACCATAAGAAAAGAGGCCAACGTGGCCTTAAAACAAAAAAAGTGCCAACAGGGAGGGCAACAGGGGGCAAACAAATGTCCAACATGGACAAGACAGTTCATGGCCATGTGGGGCCAATATAGTGGTGGGTGTGATGGGGTTGGGCCCATGCGGCCATGGGCTCTATGGAGGGCGCCGATCATGGCACCCAACCGGGCAAGTTGTTGCTGCCCTTGTTGGTGTGCCCTCTCCATCAGCTCTTCTATAGTTGGTACACCTGTAGGGGAAATTAGGCACACATTAATTCACTACATTTGTTTGAAGTGTTTATTTTTCACAAATTGAATTAGCCTACGTACGCTGAACATCACCATCACGGTTTTCATGAGGAGGAGATTGTGATGGGCTGAGAGTCCATCCGGCCTCACATGCTCGTTGTCCGACTGCCAAAATGTACAAATAAAAAAACATGTTCACAAATATACATACTAGTGCCCCAACCACACCACACTAATCACATTGTCACCGTCGTATGCGCCAGCAGACACTTACCAACATAGGCAACACCTGCAGGCTCCATTTGAGGGTGTGGGGACATCACTACACCAGGGCTTGCCACTGAGCTGGAAATACCGGGGCGTGGTGTTGCACGTGGGCTGGGGGTGTGTGGCCACAGGATGTGGCTTTCTGCATCCAGGGGTCCTGGGCTGCCTGCAGCCAAGCCTTGGCCCACTGGTGGTGAGGGCATGTCCTGACCCTGTGGCCCTGGTGATGGTGCTGCCCCAGCTGTTGAGGACATGTCCTGACCCTCTTGCCCTTGGGATGGTGGACTCCCGGGTGTTGATGGCGGGGCTGGGCCTTCCAGGACGGGTAGTGTGGGTGGCCCAGGTGCGGTTGGGGACTGGGGTCCCTCCCCAGACAAAGATTCAGCATCATCTGTAATATCAAACCAAATGAGACAGCTGTGAGAAAAAATGGACAGGACATAGGGAGGACACCTTGTGTGTGTTTCACTATGTAGTTACAGCATGAGAGATAGGGTAGAAGGTCATGTTGTACATATATACTGTGGGTAGGGCCCGCTATGGTTTGTGACAGGAGTCCAAAAACAGTGGCCACATTTTTAAAAATTTATTTAAAACGTGCATTGCCGTGGTAAGTGTTTGCCTTTAAATTTGAAGATATGCCAGTAACCAACTGGTGTTTGCACCATGGCTGCCCACACATACTGGACATGTACTAATTTTTGATCTGTTGTGTGATCATTGTGTGGCTACATTTAATGTGTCACAGGTTAAACATATGTGGCCTAAGGTGTCATGTGTGTGTTGAATATGGCATTGATATGTATTTATCACATTTACACTCTGGACACACCATTTTTTCAGGAAGCATAGATTAAGGATCAGTATAGGCGTCCACATTTGTGGGGCAAATGAGTGTTGAAGACATGTTGCAGTGTAAACAACAAGGCAATGCACATTGGTGACACCTCAACATGGTGCCAAACTACACTTTATGTGTCGTAGGCCACAACAACCAGATAATTGTGTCTTGTTATTTACATGTAACTTTGAAGGTGTGTGTTTGCCAGTTGCACATACTCAACACGCAGCCTGACAATCCTGGCCCGAAGATCCACAATGCGGCCTGGGCATTTGTGCTTCAGGTCTGCGATCTTCTTCTGGATCTGCTTGCAAGTCCTCTCCACACCTAGTTTGTGCATCAGAGCCGGCTGGATCCTTCGCAGAATGCTGCGTTTGCGCAGCCGTGGGTGCCGGTGATGATGGTCACACCAATAATCATGGCGGTCACACAGGTCTATGAGGACCAAAAGCTCCACCAGACCCCATGTGGCAGCACGCTGTGCGGCGGCCATGACTCTGATGCTATGTGTAGGGGAGGGACAGGCACCTTGCAGGCAGAGTGAAACTGAATGAAATGTCATAACGTCTCCACGCACACTTGCGCCGCAACAAAACTGGTGACAATAACAAGGTAGCCGTCCGCGGAACGGGAGTCCCGTAATTAACACATCAGCGTCACCTAATTTGCAAACATTTCAGTGCGCTACCTATGGCAGCTATGTGCGATGTGCACGCCCATATATTCCATGTCGTGTGTACAGGGCCGCATCAACCATGAGCCAACATGAAGTGTTTGCTCAGGCGGCGCTATACAGGGGGCGGCAAGGTGGCAGGCTCCCTGCAGATAGTTACTGGCATGGGAGCCGCGGCCCCTGCCGCCACCGCCGCCGCCGCCGCCGCCCGCGATATGTACTTACTAAGGCAGTGCAGCACGCCGGCTGCTTTCAAATGTCCCGCCCCTGCAGATCTGCTCTGCACGGAGAGGACGGTGACGTCATCAGTCAGCGTCCCGCAGGTCAGAGCGCGGGACAAATGCTGGAAGAGGCCGGAGCTGCGAGGGGAGCGGAGGAGCGAGTTGCCGGAAGTTCAGAGGGGATGTGAAAAGAAGGAGGTGAGAGGAGAGCGGAGGAGCTAGGAGCTAGGAGCTGGCAGGAGAGAGAGGGTGCGATTAGGAGCTGCGAGGAGGGGAGAGGGATGCAATTAGAGGAGTCTGAGAAGAGAGGGGGTGCCAGGAGAGAGAGGGGGTGAGAGGAGCTGGAAGGGGAGAGTGGGTGCGATTAGGAGCTGCAAGGAAAGAGGAGGGGAGAGGGGGAGAGGGGAGGAGGGGAGAGGGGGAGAGGGGGTGCGGGGAGCAAGGAGGAGAGAGGAGCTGGCAGGAGACAGGGGATGCGACAAGGAGGAGAGAGGAGCTGGAAGGAGAGGGGGTGAGAGGAGCTGGAAGGGGAGAGGGGGTGTGGGGAGCAAGGAGGAGAGAGGAGCTGGCAGGAGACAGGGGATGCGACAAGGAGGAGAGAGGAGCTGGAAGGAGAGAGGGGGTGAGAGGAGCTGGAAGGGGAGAGGGGGTGCGGGGAGCAAGGAGGAGAGAGGAGCTGGCAGGAGACAGGGGATGCGACAAGGAGGAGAGAGGAGCTGGAGGGGAGAGGGGGTGCGGGGAGCAAGGAGGAGAGAGGAGCTGGCAGGAGACAGGGGATGCGACAAGGAGGAGAGAGGAGCTGGAAGGAGAGAGGGGGTGCGGGGAGCAAGGAAGAGAGAGGAGCTGGAAGGAGAGAGGGGGTGCGATTAGGAGCTGCAAGGGGAGAGGAGCTGGAAGGAGAGAGGGGGAGAGGAGCTGAAGGACAGAGGGGGTGCAAGGAGCTGGAAGGAGAGGGGGTGCGAGGAGAGAGGAGCTGCAAGGAGAGAGGGGGTGCGAGTAAAGAGGAGGTGCGAGGAGAGGGGAGCTGTGAAGAGAGAGGAGCTGCGAATGGAGGGGGGTGTGAGGAGACAGGATGTGAAGGGAGCTGCGAATAGAGGGGGGTGCGAGGAGAGAGAAGGTGCAAGGGGTTGCAAGGAGAGAGGAGATGAAGAGTATCCTTTCATTATTTTAAACAGTGACAATCTGCATTATAATATAGGAGGATTATGGGGTGCTGTCATGTATATGGGGGTGTTGTCATGTATGTGGGGGTGCTGTCATGTATATTGGCAGTGCTTTATGGTGTATGAAGGTCTATGGAGTTCATTATACTATACGGAGGGCTATGAATGGTGCATTATAACATATAGGGGGCTATAGGGAAGCATTATAATATATGAAGGACTTTGGGGGGAGGGGCATTATACCATGGGGTCCTGTAGAGGAATTCGCTGTGTGTGGGGGGGGGGGAGGGAATCCTACAGTGTTTGTGGGGTACTTTTGTTGGTATTATACTTTATGGGGGTAATGAAAGAGGAACCAAGGGCTTCAATAAGAGAAAAATTACTTTGTAAGGGCTGCAGAGTTGTGAAATTTTTACATATGTGACCCAGACAAATATTCTGTTCTTTTTTTTTTTTTGGGGGGAACCTCTGCTATGGGGCCCCATGATTTTTATGTATGCCCCTGGTGCAGGATGCATTGTCCCTCTGCTGCAGGACAGATTGGCCATATCTTACACACCATGACCAGTGCCGCCCTTGGTACATACAGGCATCCAGCCATGTTTTCCCGAGCGGCGGTTGGTCGGTGCTGCTCGTCCACCTTCCCGCTCCCACATCCCTTCCTTAACCCACTTGTTCGGCACCTGCTGTTAACTCTGGACAGCCCCATGTGCAGCACTTGTGATTGGCTAAGTATTCAGAGAAGAGGCATGGTCTGTTGGGAAATTTTACCAGCTTAGTGCAGTGGCGGCTTGTTGATGCTTAGACTGCAGATCGTTACCTGTGGTGTGTTGACGGTGCAGTATGATGGACATGTCTGACTAGTCAGTGCCAGGCAGCGCTACATTGGAGCTGCCCAGAGTTTTGTAGGCATGTGCCAGAGATAGGGTAGGGTCACATTGGCGTTTTTTGTTTAAAATCCTGATCCGGTTTTGAGCTTTAAAAAAGCTCAAAACCGGACCAGGAAAGGCTCCTGATGGAAGCCTATGCAAAACACCGGATGGCTTCACAAGCCATCCGGTGGCCGGATCCGGCACTGCTGCCTGCGTTTAAAATCATGCAGGCAGCAGTTTTCGCAACGTTTCTGGGACCGCACTGCGGTCACCGGATGGCTCAGGATGTGTAATCCTGAGCCATCCGGTAACTGCAGAGTGTGCGGATCCCGATCGGCCAAGTTAATAAAGAGTTAATTTAAGTACAGAACTGACTGTTAGAGGTCTGTAGGGGGGCTTAGACCCCCCTACAGACCGGGCGGCCACTTCTATAGTGTTCTTCTACAATAGTACCTATGGCACGGGCTGATCTGAGCTCCGTGCATGTGGTGCAAATATCCCCCCTCCCCCTATCACTATACAGGGGTGCATACACCCCTGTAGTACAGTACTGCTTTATTTAATTTATAAACAGCAAGATTTGTCCCAAACGGCAGAGAATTATATATTTACATGTCCCATAGGCAGAGTCGAGTGATTTCCATGGGCGGGGCTGTGTGCAGTAGCCTCCGCCCGCTCCTTCTTGATGCCCGCCCCCTCTGGCCGTAATCCAGTGTTGTGGGGGTGGCCGAGTCGTTAAAGGGGCGTGGCTAACCGCGGCTCATGGTTAGCCACGCCCCTTTAACGACTCGGCCACCCCCACAACACTGGATTACGGCCAGAGGGGGCGGGCATCAAGAAGGAGCGGGCGGAGGCTACTGCACACAGCCCCGCCCATGGAAATCACTCGACTCTGCCTATGGGACATGTAAATATATAATTCTCTGCCGTTTGGGACAAATCTTGCTGTTTATAAATTAAATAAAGCAGTACTGTACTACAGGGGTGTATGCACCCCTGTATAGTGATAGGGGGAGGGGGGATATTTGCACCACATGCACGGAGCTCAGATCAGCCCGTGCCATAGGTACTATTGTAGAAGAACACTATAGAAGTGGCCGCCCGGTCTGTAGGGGGGTCTAAGCCCCCCTACAGACCTCTAACAGTCAGTTCTGTACTTAAATTAACTCTTTATTAACTTGGCCGATCGGGATCCGCACACTCTGCAGTTACCGGATGGCTCAGGATTACACATCCTGAGCCATCCGGTGACCGCAGTGCGGTATTCTGCACACATTTTTGAATAAAAATGTGTGTGACCGGAATTGCATTCACCGCATCCGGATCCGGATGCGGTGAATGCAATTCATGTTTGCAATGTGACCCTACCCATAATAGATTGTCAACCAGTGCTGCCCCCTGTGCTATAAGGATGTCAGCTACAGGAGCACCGCTCTGCCGCCATCATTGTGTGTCTGTAGCTTGTGCCAAGCCGCCATTGCCATTAATGACCCTTGTTCTGGATTCTTATGTGTGGTTCTTCTATGTGCGTGTGATGGCGCTGACATCCTCGAGTTGGGGGGGGGCGCCATTTTGTAGTTCGTCTCAGGCAGCAGAGAGGCTAGGTTCACCCCTGCGTGTGTAGCAATATAATGTACACAGTCATGATCCGAACAACAGTACAAAATTTTGCAGCGCTATGGAGGGCCCGCGTAATTGTACTTATGTAGTGGATTGTTGTGTAGGCTCTGATGCGTGTGGTGCTGAAATGACAGCTCTTTAAAGATGGCGCCCTGTGAAGGGACATCTAATGGAAACACAGTAGCCCCCACCAATCATCGCTGATGGGGCGCGGTATCCAGCACACTGCTGCACGCCTCTTGGAAATCACTAGGCGACGCAGATTCGAGCCAGATATCCCGTTTACACGCCACAACCAGGGCAATTCACCTTCTGGGTTGACTCTGATTTTAGAACAATGCTCTGAAACTGCAACCAGGTTCAACTTCGAAAATCACGATGAAGTTCAACATTTACACGCCGCAATTTTGGCGCAACTTCAAAGCAACTGTGATGAAAATCCCAATTGTGTAGCAGTTGATTCGCCGCAGTTGCGGCGTGTAAAGGTACCTTAACAGATTTCTTAACAGATGACACACTTAAGTGGGGACTTGTTTTTTTTATGGGTTGAGTTGAATACTATTGGTGGCGATTTGGGTGCAGAACAAATTGAATCAGTTCACATTCATCCTGTGCTCTATGCTGAGCACTCACATTTCGGGTTTCCAGCTACATCTCCGAAATACGTGATTCAGGTGAAACCCAAATGGATCCATCCACTAATGAGGCAGCAGAGTTAAGGCCCCGTTACACACTGCGATGTCCCAGCGATCGGGATCGCTGGGACATCGATATCTGGTCGCTGGTGAGCTGCCACATAGGCAGATTCACCAGCGATCAGGACCAGCGAGAACACTGGTAACCAGGGTAAACATCGGGTAAATAAGCGCAGCACTGTGCTTAGTTACCTGATGTTTACCCTGGTTACCAGCCTCCCAGCATGTACCGTGCGGCGCTGGGAGGTCTTGATCGTTGGTCTCCCGATGTCACACACGGCGATGCTGGCCGCTTTGATAGTTGGTCTCCCACTGGGCGGCCAGCAACGCCGTGTGTGACAGCGGGAGACCAACGATAAAAAAATGGTCCTGGCCATTCTTACACTATCAACAATCAACAACTTATCGTTGGTCGTTGCTACGTGTCACACGCAACAATGTCGTTTCGACGTTGCTGCTACATCACAAAACTGGTGACATTGCAACGATATTGTTAACGATATCCTAGCAGGTAACAGGGCCTTTACTCTAGACTCGGTTTGGCTTATGTTCAGCAGTGTCCTTTTCAAAGACGCACAAAGTTGTGGTTTACTGTAGAAAGATGCACAAAAAGATGTACACCGCCGGATCACAGGTCAGATTGGAGTTCAAAGTGACTCCCTCTACCTCATTACAGTGAATTATCCATTGGGAATTTTGTCTGAATCACGTTTTTCAAAGATTTACACATAGTATCCCGAAGAGCGCAGGATAAACGTGAGCCGCGGCTTACTTCGTTCTTTAGGAGGCAGAATAAACTAATCAGCAACAGTTGCAAAATTAGCTTTATTCCTATTTTTATGCTGTTCACCATGCAGTATAATTGATTACGTGGCTTTATTCGTCAGGTCAGGTCAGACAATCAGTGAAACCAGATTTATATAGGATTTTTTTTTAGGTTTGGCTAATAATGTGTTTTTACAAAATAAAGAATAAATGAACCAGCTGTTATTGTAGTGTTAAAATATATAATAAAAAAAATGATGTAGGGCTTCACTGTATTTTTGATTTCCAGTTCAGATACAGATTACAGGTAGGGCTGCCACCACCAGCTGCCTGGCCTTACCTTTTGCTGGCAATCAAAAATACAGGGGAGCCCATTATTTTTTTTAAATTATTTAAATAAATAATGAAAAAAAATATGTGGGCTTTGCCCTATTTTTGATTGTCAGCCAAGGTTAAACCAGGCAACTTGGGACTGGTATTTTCAGTGTGGTGAGGTCCAAAGTTATTGGGCCCTTCCAGTCTAAAGAAAAGCAGCCCACAGCCACCAAAGTAATTGGCGCATTAATTAGAAGCGCCAATTCCTGGCAATTTTTGCTGCCTCTTCCCGATGCCCTGGTGCGGTGGCATCAGGGTGATAGAAGGGGTTAATGACAGCTGAGTATTGACAGCTTATCATTAAGCTCAGATTGTGGTCATGCTTCTAAGAGACTCACATATTATCAATCCTGTGAGGAAATAGTTACAAAACACAGACACAGAGAAAAATCCTTTATTTGAAATAAATCACACAGACGACTCTCATTATGCAATATATTACTCCAACATACATAGAAAATGGCAGAAAATAAATAACTTTGCACTCTAATATTCTTCTGTTTCCCATGGGGGCAGAGGAAGGAACATATGGATCACAGCAGTATATCAACTGCCCCAAATCTGTGAACAAAGGACCTCATGGCTCGCCTGCCTTCTTAAAGGTTTGAGCTGAAGCCGAATTTCAAGCACAGCCCTTTAATTTCAGTATTCTAATTCAAGGTCTGTGACTGGATCATGGGTACTTTGGCAATGAATATATTATTTTTCAAATATTCTTTGTCTCCCTACGTTTTCTTGGTCACCACTGGCCATCTGTCTGTCATTTTTTTCTTTGAAGCTCTGCAGAGGTGTGAGGTCTTTCCTTCTCAGCTAGACCACTTTGGATCTCTCCCGAGTACAAGAGGGTTACAAGTCCAGCTTAAGGCAACATAGGTTATGACCTCTGTGGAGAGATGAAGCCTGTGAACAGATGCTACTTTACTGCTGGTCATACATTGCCTTACAAATACATATTTTCACTACAAACCTGATTGCCATACAGTGCAGCTGTCAGTGCTGCAGATCCAAGTCCAAAATGATCTCACATTATTGCAATCTCGGGTCACCAAGGCGACGATCGGCCCATCGCAATCACTTTACAGTGGACCGATCAGCGCAGGGAGAGGTGAGTGACCACATGCTCCCTCTCCCTGCACCCTTACTTCTGCGATTGGTAGAAATCACAGCCAGCACTTAGGGGGTGATACAACCAGGGAAACACAGTATTTGTGTCCCTGGCTGAGTCACATCGCTCCTCTGTAAACTCCATGCAGGGGCTGAGGCTGAGGGAAGCGGCTGACAGACAGATTGCACTGCTGCCATGTTGATGGGAGTGATCACTCACTTCCATCAGGGCTGGAGGGGCTGATGCCGCCCACTCCAAAGCTCAAACCTATGGTAGGGTCCATTACAGCCTCAACCATATGCTGGATTGTAATGATCAGGTAATTTCATTGCCTGATCATTACAGTCACTGTGATTGGCTGGTAAGAATATGTGGCACCTCTAGGGTTAATGTGCCACAGTAACATCACACGGGTTCCCTCCCCACACAACAGTAACACTACACTAGCACCTATGGGCCAGGAGGGGGAGCTAAACCAGCTCCCTTATATACTCCGGGTCAAGAGGAAGTAGTTAGTTCAGTACGTAGCAGTACTGTGAAGAGTCCAGTTCCTGGGAGAACTGAGAGAGACTGTAGTGTAAAGGAGCTGCATCAGGCTTCTCCACAGTCTGCTCATCGATTCCAGGCCTAGCCAGGGTCTGAGGGAAGGAGTACAGAAGACAGAAGAACACATCTGGGAGACTGAGTGACTTCACCACTCGCCCAGAGGAGCGCACAGACTGGATACCGGATCCGAAACTGTGACTGACACACGCAGCACAGTAAACACCGGGATAGTGGAGATTGTAGATCTACACTGTACCTCAGCAAAGCAACACGGCGGGGTCAGAAGCACACGGAAGACTCAAGTAGCCTAACAAAGGTGGTACCTGTCAGAAGAGACAGTGCCAGCAGCTCAGCTAAAAGCAGCAGCAGGGCCACAGACACAGCGCAGCAGTGGGAAGCCAAGGACACGGACAGGGTGGGAGCAACCCGGTCCCATTACAGACTCCGTGGACAGTACTTGCTGAACAACAACTACAGTAAAGCTTTGGAGAACTACAAAACCGTGAGTCTGAGTGTTAATTGTACCCTTTGCCCTATATTCAACAGCAGAGATCCCCATCTGCAGAGCCGAACACAAGGCTGCAGCAGCAGGAAAGTAAGTGAATTGCACCTGTTACTATACCTCATCCAGTACCAAGACAACCACTGTTGCAACTGCAAAGTAAGTGCCTGTGTCAACTACAACCCCCATTATAATGCTTACAAACCCTGCTCTCCCTCACAACTTCCTCACAAACTGTTCCTATCATCTCCACTATCATCCCTATCCTGCAGCATCTATAACATCCATCATAGACTTTAATTACCACTGCCCCGTGGAACCAGGCTGTACCTACGGAGAGCCGTTCCATCTAAAGCTGCCAAACATCATCCCCGGAGGTTCTGCAGCAGCGGTTGTCACCCTGACCACAACCCGTGGGTGGCGTCACAACAAACCTTATTTCCTGTATATATTCCCTTTTACTTGCGGAGCCCGGGACACGGCCCGGACCAGGCCCTCAGTGACATCCCCAGTGGCAACCCGGTCCGGTACCGAGTACCCTGTCCCAGTGGGCTCCACAAATTGAACAGCCAATCACAGCGATTGCAGTTACGGGGTGGGGATTCCACCCCCAGGAGATTGAGCTCTGATATCTTGTGTATGGAATAACAAGGTACCAGAGCAGTGATGGCGAACTCCAGGCCTCGAGTGCCACCAACAGTGCAGGTTTTCAGGATTTCCTTACATTGCACAGGTGATAATATAATCACCTGCACTGGTAATGATTCCAACCTCTGTGCAATGCTGAGGAAATCCTGAAAACCTGCACTGTTGGTGGCACTCGAGGCCTGGAGTTCGCCATCACTGTACCAGAGCATGATCGCCACAATTGTGCCACAATTTTATCATGACTAACCGGTACATCATAGGTAAGTAAGTACCACCGACCTATGACAAACTGGTCTGTTAAAGGTTGGTAAGAGTTTAAAAGGATCCTGTCAACAACTTTTCCCCATATAAATTGCAGCCACCACCAATAAGCCCGTATATTTAGCATTCTAGAATATTGTATACAAGTCCCTACGCCGATTTGCATAATGTAAAAAATACCCTTTATTTTACTCACCCATGGGGTGGTACGGTCCAATGGGTGTCGCTGGTCTTGATCTGGCGCATCCACTCTGTTTGTGATCGCTGTCCTCCTTCCCTTCTTCATGTGGATAATGTGAGTTATGTCATCGACACAATCTCCTACTGTGCGTTCCTGTGCACGCACAATTTTCTCTGCTCTGCTGAGGGTAGGGCAAAATATTTTCCACATGCTTGCACATTACAGTACGTTACTCTGCCATCAGAGCAAAGAAGTGCAAGTCCATGGGAGCACAATGGAGAATGCTGTGTGGATGACATAGGCAATGTCATCCACATGAAGTAGGAAAGGAGGATGATAATCGCAAGATAGAGGAGGTGCAAGATGAAGACCAGTGACACCCATCAGACTGGATCTCCCCAGTAGGTGAGATTAAAAAAGCAATTTTTTATGTTATACATATCGGCCTGGGGCTTTACATACAGTGTTCTAGAATGCTGTATATAAGTGGTTGCTGATGGTGGCCAGAGTGACAGGTTCGCCTTAAGTACATGCAATAAACAAGAAGGAAAAAGGAGGCGCAATGGTGCAGTACCGTCTGTGTAATTAATCCCTGGAGAGGGTTATATGTATGTGCACTAACCTGATAATGTTGTGCAGGCCATGCACAACACTGGTGTGAGCGTTGATTTTTCTCCTAGTTACCTCGTGTAACTCCTGGTCCTCACAGCGCTGGAACCGAGCTGCTCCTGCCGTGTAGCTCAATGAGACAATGCAGTTTTCTGAAGGATCCACGGTCTGTAATGGGCGTTCAGGTAAAAACAAGGGATTCCCAGCTAAATTAAAAAGGCTTTATTCCTCGTGCCTCCATAGCCACAACATGTTTCGACGGCACATGACCGTCTTCATCAGGTGAAAATCACCTGCTTTTACCTGAGCACCCATTACAGACCGTGGATCCTTCAGAAAACTGCAGGTTCGCCTTGAGAGCAGAATCAAAAGTTTGAAAAATGTTTCAGGGTTTTTATAATAAGATCAAAACATATTGACCTAAATACCATAAAGTACACTGTGTCACAATATAATAATTTCATAATCATTAACCTGTCACCAGTTTGAACATGTTAAATGCGGCACCCCTGAGGGTCCAGTTGCCACAGAGGTACTGTGCTAAAAAGACTTTGCTGTGAAACCTGAGTAATGGCGGCAGCAATAAACTGAAACCATGTGCTGTTCGAGGGGTGTGCCGCAGTCCTCCATCGTGGGGCTTGCCAGCATAGAGCGGGAAAAATAGGCTACACCCCCTTTGTCCTCTGGGAGCTGGGAGGGCTTGCTAAGAGACTTGAAGGCTCCGTCTCCTGGTGTGGCCAACGGCCAGATGGAGAGCGAATGCCGACGAAAGGGGATAGAGATAAGAAGAGCACCACGAGAAGTGTGTGTGGCGGTATAAGCTGAGAGGAGAAAGCAACAGGAGAACCCAGTCTGCGGCATGGAGAAAGCACACCGTGGAGCTCCGGGGGATGGAGGGGAGGCGGAAACCCTCCCCAGTGTTCCCGAGGGAGTCCTGGGTGAGACACCCCTGATGGACATGGGGTTCCTGCAGGCCGAGATGCAGGAGCTGGGCTGACAGATGAGACAGGCCCAAATAGCTGCAGTTGAGAAGGTTTTGCTGTTGGAGAAGATCACCCAGTGCTGGGTGGTTTTGCGCCCTGTTACCCCGAACCCTGAAAAAGTTGAGGAAGAACCCAGTGCCGGTGGGATAACAGACGAAGGTAAACATGTTTCCCCAGTAGCTGAGAGTGCCCAAGTAAGACCATCCCTTACCCCTCGAACCCGATGCAGCGACAGCTTCGGCTGCAACTATCAGCCAGACCATGCTCTTGGTAAGAGACCAGAATGTAGATTCTGCTAAATCAGAAGGTGGCACAGTAGACTACACCCAACCCTGGAAGCAGCCAAAGGAGTAAAAGAAACTGAGTGTGCTGCAATGTAAATAGAGTACTTTCTTGTTTAACCTGATAATGTGTTAAGAGTGATGTGTTAAGAGTTACCCGGTTAGAATGGACATCATGGCTATGAACAATACATAAGCAGAACTTAAATGTACATAGTTGGCACCTGTTGTGCTCTTTGTTAGTTTTACAACCAGCAGTGAGGGTGCCAGTTAGAGAGTTTGCATCCTACCGAGACCATAGAGAAATATCCGCTTGGCATGGCCAAAAAGGTTGGTCCATCCTTGCCCTGTCACCACGCCCAGGGCCTACGTTGGGGGTTTTTTGGAAGCCGGTCCCCCATGTTGCACCAATGAACAATGAGAAAGATACCTGGTGAGGGACTGTCGCCAAACTCAATGTTTTGCGCTTCATTTTGAAGATAGAAACTTGATTCCAGCTGAATCAGTTGCTCTATGCTCAACCACCTGGAGCTCAGACACTAGCCTCGCCCTGGCCTCACATCAAGAATAATAGAAAAATTGGAGCCCGGCTCAACAGGACTGGATTTTTCTTTTCTTTTTCTTTTTCAAAAGAAAGTAAAGTGCATACAAAAGTAAAATTTACATGGTCGACATGACCCAGTCGACGTGTTTCGACTGCATTAAGCAGTCTTACTCATGACTGAATGGTCAAATAACATGCAGTTATTTATAAGTTCTTTTAAAAGGTATAACACAGATGTTCCTAATTCACTTAACAATTAGGTGTTACATATGACATGTAATATTGCAAATACTAGAATGACATTACAAAACTGCAAATTATTAGTGCCCATGGATTTTTCCACAGTGCAAGTGAAAAAAATTACCATATTTTTCGCTTTATAAGACGCACGGATAATAAAACAAACCCCCCACATTTGATGAAAGAAAAGAGGAAAAATCATTTTTAATGTTAAATGGAGTTCGCCTTATAATGCCAGTGTCCGTCTTACAATCAGTATATATGTCTTCCAAACCCAGGCCGCTATATACCTGATCATAAGCAACTTTTTGAGTTATTAAGGTATTTTTTAACACCTATACAATGGCTAGTATACCCTGTACATTGCCAAATTTTCTATAATTAATTAATACAGTTATTTCCTCTCTTGCCTCTTTTCTTCTTCTTTTTTCTGATGCCTTACCTCTTTTTTCTACATGCTCCCCTTCCTTTTCCCCACAAACTATTTCTTCTCTTCCTTTTTTCCTGGTCCTTTGCCCCCTCACCCACCACCAAACCCTGACTCACTATCATCCACTTTCGGTTACGCACACTCGTTCGGGGTGCACTATCTGCATATACACATATTTTGATCAATTATGAGTGAGACACGTATTGATTATGTTCCTGTACTGTGATAAAGTACGATGTTTTATTTTCGTGTCAATAACTGTGACATCTTTATGTTATTATCTTTATGTTAACACAGTTCCCTGAGGAAGGCTCGTGTTGAGCCGAAACGTGGGACGATTCCTTTTTGTTTCAATAAAAAACAACACAAAGAAAAAGAACTTCTTTTTTCATGTTTTCATTAGAGTGTGCCGAGGTTAATTTTCTTTATCACTTGGGTATTATTCCCTCAGAGCACCTCGCATAGGTCGAGCCGGGTTATACTCATTTATTATAATCCAGTGCGTCTTATAAAGCGAAAAATACGGGTATATATAAAGCCTCACACCAAAATTATGAAAAACACATGTAATAGAGAAATGTTGGAATAAGAGATTTTTTTTTTTATTATACACCAGAATAAAAGCCCCAAAGTGTATTTAATAATAACATTATACAATTATACCATGTTATTAAGGTGAATCCAAATTTTTCCAAGTAAAATATTATTATACAATTTTTATTAAAATATTATTATTTTTATTGTATATATAAAAAATGTGTGATTATGGTGTTTCAATTATTCTTGCAATTTTTTTTTATTCCTTATTTCAACATTATAAAAAAAGTTTTTATGAAAAGGTGAAAGCACAATATAAGCATATATAATAATAATAATAATAAATCTTTATTTGTATAGCGCCAACATATTCCGCAGCGCTTTACAGTACAATGGTACATATAAGAAAAATATATGATACAGAATGGTAGGTAATACAGAACAGTAGTTACATACAATAAACATAGAGTCGACGTAGGAAATACAATAAAAAGGCAAAAAATAAAGGTGAACCTGCTCGAAGGAGCTTACAATCTAAGACGGGATGGGAACACAAAGTACAGGGGCTTATAACAATGAATATCTTAAGTCTAAATGACTACTGTTAGGGAGAAGGATAGGCCGCCCTGAAGAGGTGTGTTTTTAGGGAGCGTCTGAAGCTATGCAAGTTATGGATGGTCCTAATTTCTTGGGGTAGAGCATTTCAGAGGATTGGTGCAGCTCGAGAGAAGTCTTGGAGTCGGGAATGGGAGGTTCGGATTAATGCCGATGTTAGTCTGAGGTCGCATTCAGAGCGAAGGGGACGGGTGGGGTGGTAGACAGAGATGAGGGTGGAGAGGTAAGGAGGTGCTGCACCATGAATAGCTTTGTGGGTGACAGAGAGCAATTTGAATTGGATTCTATATATAAATAAATATGAAAGTCTCCCACGAAATGGAAAACATTCTTTTTTTTTTAACCAATAAATTTTTATTCAGTAAAGAAAGAGTTTCGGTTTGCAGAGACAAGTGAATACGATCTGATTCCCCAAAACATGGGATCAGGCCGATACATAAAGTCATTACAAATTAAACACTTACAAAAAAGTAGACAATATAAAGAAAGAGAGAAAGTAAACAAAGGAAGGGAAATGGGGAAGATAGGGGGGTGGGGATGGGGAGGAGGTACCCGAACGGATCTCACGGCAACTTAGTCTATGTTGTCCCAGCGGGACAACGGAGTCCTGTTCCATCAACTCCTAGCCCCCCCGGTCTTATAAGGGGACATCATCCCGAGGAGGGGCGTATGAAGGGCGTAGCATCTCCGGTGGGATTGGGGAGGCCTGCGGGTGAGCGGCCCATACCTCCCACCTGTTTTTAACCGAGGACTTTGTAGGCTTGTCCAAGGCTAGGAAAAATTCCTGGTGGAATATCCAGTTGACTTTTCCAATGACCTCCTGTAGAGTGGGCGGGAGAGGTGCCTTCCATCTTGCGGCCAGACAAAGCCGGGCTGCTATGAATATGTAGGCCACTGTGCCCCTGACGGGCGAGGGAAAGTCTTGTAGACCTATGTTTAAAATCAGAAGCTGTGGCGGGAGACTTTGACGTATCCCCGTCACCGAGGACACCAAGCTCGTGACCGAAGACCAAAATGTGCCTAGTTTAGGACAAGACCACCACATGTGGGCCAAGCTTGCTTGTCCTCCACATTGCCTCCAACACAGTGGGGACAAATTTCTTGAGAAGCGTGCCACCCGAATAGGGGGGATGTACCACCTAAGGTGTATTTTCTTTAGGCTTTCGGTGTGGTTGACACATCTGGTGGCCCGCCCCAACTCTGATACTGCCGCATGCCACTCCTCTACAGGGGAAGAGAACCCAAGGTCTCTCTCCCAAATTTTCATATATGGGAGCTTTATCATCAAAACGCCCCCACCAAGTCTTTGTAGATTTTTGACATGCCTTTGGTCTTGGTTGAGTCTGATAGAACAAAGTTTAGCAAAGCCGGTTGGTCTGGGCCAGAGGCCCGGCTGTTGAAATGTGGGCCTGATCTGAGTAAGTGGTCCAGCTGACAGTACTGGAGGAAGGCAGGTCGACAAGATGGGTGGGAGTCACAAAGGGACTCAAAGGGGATAATCCGACCATCTCTCAGGAGGTCTTCCAGAGTTGACAGGCCCGCCTCCCGCCACCACCGCAACTGGAGCGTGGGAATTAAGAGTTTCAAAGCGTCCAGGGTTATGGTACCCGGAGGAAGCCTCGTCCAGGCGCGAGGGACCGTCCTCCAATACGTGAGGAGGGTCAGAGCAGAGTCTAGGCAGTGGGCCCGTCCAACTGGATGTATGGATTCGGCCGCCAGGAGGTCTCGTAGGGAACCGCCCTCCAAAGACTCGGTTTCAATAGAAACCCATTTAAGTTGTTTTGGTGCATGCCACCAGGATTTGGCCTCCTCCAGGATCAGAGCCCTGTGATATTCCCATAAGTTAGGCAAACCCATCCCCCCGGAATGGAAGGGAAGGTACATGATTTCTCTAGCAACTCTCGGGGTCCTTCCTGCCCAGACAAACTTGTTAACAATAGTTTGTAGTCTATTAATCATCTGTTTTGGTATTTTAAGGGGGACGCACCTAAAGACGTATATTATTTTTGGCAGTAACATCATCTTCAAGGTATGTAGTCTCGCTATCCAGGAGAGCCTAGGGATATTATAGAGCGCTATGTCGGCGTTTATTTTTGCAATAAGCGTATCTAGATTGAGCCTGGTTAGTAGGGAGGAGGGGGCTAGTTTTATGCCCAAGTAGGAGATTCCCTGCCGCGACCATTTAAAGGGTAGGGCCCCAGACAAGGCCAAAATTTCCCCCTCTGCGACGTTGAAAGGCAAAACCTCAGATTTTGAGGCATTGAGCTTATACAAGGAAACTGCAGAATTATTCCGCAGAGTTTCCATGATTGTTGGGAGAGAGACGGGCAAATCAGAGAAGGTGATGATTATATCATCGGCGTACAGGCCAATGGTATGTGTCTCCCCACCAATCGTAATGCCCGTGATCCCCGGTGTGGTGCGTATTTTTTCCGCAAGGGGCTCGACTGCCAGGGCGAAAATCACCGGTGAAAGTGGGCAGCCTTGTCGGGTTCCATTTGTGATCTGGAAGGCAGGCGAAAGAAAGCCAGAGACCAAAACCCTGGCATTGGGACAGGAGTACAAGGATAAGATGGCCGAAAGGAAAGGGCCCATGAGGCCAAATTTCCGAAGGACCGCTTCCAGGTATCCCCAGTGCACCCTGTCGAACTCTTTTTCGGCGTCTAGGGACAGGAATGCACCGGGTACACCTTTCAGCTCTAAGGATTTAATGAGATTAATCATCCTCCTCGTCCCATCTTTCGCCTGTCTGCCAGCCACAAATCCGACTTGATCCGGGTTGATCAGCTTGGGGACCACCTCCAACAGCCTGGACGCCAAGATCTTAGCAAAAATTTTCAAATCACAATTTAGTAAAGATATGGGTCGGTAGTTTTCGGGCAAGTCCGGTGGTTTCCCTGGTTTGGGGATAGTGACAATTGTGGCCTGTAATTGAGAAGGGGCGATTGTACCCGTCTCTCTCCACTGGTGGAATGTCCGTAAAAGGAACGGGGCCAGAGTTCTCCCGAAAGTACGGAGATATTCATTCGGGAGGCCATCCGGACCAGGGGCCGAACGGAGTTTAGTGGCCTCAATTGCCCGGAGAACCTCCGACAAGGTAAAAGGGAGATTTAACTTCTCCATGTCTGTTGGGGAGATGGATGGCAAGCTCAAATCTTTTAAGAAGACGTCAATCAACGCCGCAGAGGGTTGGGGTGTGGATGGGTCCTCTCTGAGGTTATACAGCTTAGAGTAAAATTGTTGGAAGACGGCGGCAATGTCGTTAGGGTTTTTAACTGTTTGGCCAGATTCATTTTTTATGTTGTTTATGACTGAGCGTGCCTCCCTCCTCCTCAGTCTTTTAGCCAGCAGAGCCCCTGTCTTGTCTCCCGACTCATAAAATGCCGTTTTGGACCGTCGCAGGTATTTTTCATGTCGAAGGAGCAGGAGAGAACGCAGTTGGAGCCTTATTGTGGATAACTGGGTAGCAGTGTGGGGGCTAGGATTGGACTTATTTAAGTCCTCCAGCTGTTTGAGCTGTGTTAGCAGCGAGTCCTGCTCCCTCTCCCGCGCCCTTTTTATCTGCGAGGCCTTCTGGAGGAAGATTCCCCTGACGTAGGCCTTGTGAGCGGCCCAGAGGGTTTCCTCCGAGACCAGGCCTTTGTCATTAATGTGAAAAAAGTCAACAAGTCGGGAATTAACTTCGTCCACCAGGCCCGGGTCCGAGAGCAAAGTCCTATTTAATCTCCAGGAGAAAGGGGGAAGAGGGCGGGCACCCAGGGACAACTCGAGGGACACCGGGGCGTGATCAGACCACGTGATCGTCTCCACCTCCGCACAGGCACAGGCCAGCAAGGTCTTGTCATCCACTAAAAAATAGTCCAGTCTAGAATAGGACCTGTGCCTGTGGGAGTAAAAGGAGTAGTCCCTTTCGGTCGCGTGAAAGTAACGCCAGGGATCATGCATGTGGTACTCTTTGCACACGAGGCCAGACTCCCCGACCCTCCCCGGTGCCCCCCTTGAGCAATCCAGTCCTCTGTCCGGTACCAGATTGAAGTCCCCACAGATTATTTTATAGCCGGCCGAAGGGCCATCTATTCTGTCAAGTATAGAGCGCAGGAAGCGCAGTTGGCCCACGTTTGGAGCATATACTGAGGCCAACGTCATCATATTGCCCGCTACAACACAAGATAGGACTATATATCTGCCTGCCGGATCCGTGTCAACCTTCAGAAGGGAGAAGTCCACTGAATGTCTGACAAAGATACACACACCCGCTTTTTTTTCGGGTGCGTTGGCGAAGAACGCCACTGGATAAAGCCTGTGCTGCATCCTGAAGTTGTCACCTACGAGGAGGTGCGACTCCTGAATGCAGATAACATCAGCCCTCAATCTTTGTGCATCCCTCCACAGAAGGGAGCGTTTGAAGGGGGAATTCAGCCCCCTTACATTGTAGGAGACAATTTTCATGTTATGTTAAAAGAGCTATGGTATCGCTCACCTGAATGATGTGTCCAGGTCCGTCGGGTGACTCTGAGGGAGGAAGAGGATAGGGGGGGTAGGGGGGAGAGGACATGGGGGGGAAGGAGGGGTACAGGGAGGAGGGGGGAGGGGAGAGAAAAAAATAGCAGAAGAAGAAAACACACATAGAACATATATGTAAACAAGAAAAAGTAGCACAGGCCCACATGGGGCCCCTCCGTCAGGGGGGGGAAATTGTAAAGGGAGCAACGCTCTCCCATCTTCCAGCACAGATGAAATCTACAGATCTCACTGGACTGGAGTCAGTGTCTCTTCAACGGAGAGGAAGAGAGAAAGAGAAAGTTCTCCATCACAGGTCCTGGAAGTGTCCCGAGGACGCCGGTTAAGTCTAAGAATCAAGTAATCCTTTCCAATTCTGGGGGAGTCGACGGGGTCCCGTCTCGTCTAGGTGAACGTTGGGGGGTCCCCTTAGGACTAGTAATCAAGTTCCATTGCCGGAGCGCTTTCCCCAAATGGCTAGGGGATATGAACAGCTGGTTGGATCCCTTGTATCTGAATTTGACGCGAACAGGTGTGCCCCAGCTGTATGTAATTCCTTTGTCCCTTAGGACCTTACAATGGGGAGCAAACTCTCGTCTGCGGGCCAGGGTGCCCGGGGACAAGTCCGGGAAAGTCAGGATGTTCCGGTAGGGATCCGGGAGTGAGGAGCTTAGTCGGGCCGCCTGCATGACCTGGTCTCTGGTTTTGGGGCTGTCAAATGCCACTAGGATGTCCCGGGGCAGGGATTTATTAATATGTGGTGGCTTTGGGAGACGAAAAATCTTCCCAATCTGAGAGTCAGTGTGGGGGATATCTGGAGTAAGTACCTTCAAAAATCGCAGCACAGTGTCCCGCAGATCCTCTCCATCTCCAGCCTCCTGGAAGCCTCTGAATCGCAGGTTTGCCGCTCTGGCTTTATCCTCCATGTCCCACATCTTCAATTTAAGCTGTTTAATGTCACCCTCCATAGTTGAGTAGTCATCTGCAAGCTCATTATGAGCGGCCGCGTACTCCGCCATCTTTTCTTCCATCTGCCCAGTGCGCTCCCCCAAGGCATCTAGGTCCTCTCTGAGCCCTCCTAACATCCCCCGGATATCATCCAGGAGGGACTTCTGGAGGGAGCCCAGCACCTCAGTGAGGAAGTCCTGGGTCACCAAGGTTTCCCCCTTCTCCCCTGCAGCCCCACTCCCAGAGCAGCGAGGGGAGCGCGCACCAGCTGCAGCAGGAGAGGACTTGGAGGGGGATGGCGCCATGCGCGGCTTCACCGTGGGCCGCTCTGGCGGGAAGAAGTCCGTGACCCTGGCGGACTCACCCCGACGTCGGGAAGAGTTTCTGGGCATCGCCGCTGTGGTAGGGGAAGGTCCCAGCAGTGTTTCAGGGGGAAAGGAGCCTGAGTTCAATCGTTATTGCCGCTTTTCCTCGGGTCTCGTCCAGGAGCTCAGGAAAGTGCGTCTGGCGCCATGAGCTCCCAAGCCACGCCCCGGAAAACATTCTTAAAAAGGCAACATAATCAAGAAACTTTTAAAACACTAGCAAATTGAAAAACTTTGCTGAAATACCTTTTCCAATAAATGTATCAGATATATGTACTGCAAATGGAGTCCGTGGAGCCTAGATTAAAAGTCTCAAACACGGGCCTAGCCAGATATCCCTCCATGGAAGGACCTAGCCCTGGGGTGGAATCCTTGTGGAGACCACCATAACCACCATATTAAGTCGCCCTTTTAGTCAATATCCCACTCAGTTACGAGTTAAGGATATGACAAGGGAATTAACAGAGCCAGGTATCCATCCACAGACAGCTGTTTCGGGGTATTGCCCCTCATCAGTGTGGAGTAGGATCCTTAACTCGTAACTGAGCGGGATAGTGACTAAAAGGGCCACTTAATTTGGTGGTTATGGTGGTCTCCGCACGGATTCCACCCCAGGGCTAGGTCCTTCCATGGAGGGATATTTGGCTTGTCCTACCCCACACAGATATATGTACTGTTGATACATATAAAGTTGACACTATGCTTTTCAGTATTGTTGTTAAATTACACAAATGTAACATGACATGCATATAATAGTACTGCTCTTTATAAAAACACAGCTTAACATTTATCCACATAATTCTTAAACAGCTTCATGATTGCATGCTGAATTTCAGACTTCTTTTTGAACCTGGTTTTTGTATTTTTATACCATTTCCTTAATATTATGTAACATTCAAATGATTAGCCCCTCCCGGGAAGGGAACAAGTTTGTTAATGTTAATGCACATTATAAAAATTTGCATGTTGTCACATCTTTTAACCTGTTCCAGCCTGAGGACGTGCTGTGTTTTACGAGGGGGGTATGTGGCGCCCCTGAGGGTCTAGTTGCCAC
This sequence comes from Allobates femoralis, assembly GCA_033576535.1. NCBI lineage: Eukaryota > Metazoa > Chordata > Amphibia > Anura > Aromobatidae > Allobates > Allobates femoralis. The sequence continues at coordinate 113,709,679 of JARQOC010000008.1, read as the reverse complement.
AGAAGTACTGCACTTTAGCCAGAGGTGTGGTACCCCCAACCCCAGGTAAGGAGGGTATACTACCCGGTACCCACACTCCTGCATCCACCACTAGTCACTCCAGGCCAGAAAGATGGGGAAATTGATCAATCCCCCATCCATGGCTGGACATGGAGTTAAGATAGGGAAGTGGGTGGAACAGTAGAAAGGGGAGCCACTTAGAAGAAATTAGAGTAAGAATAGATAGAAGAGGGGACACCAGAAAGTAAACGAGAGAGAACAAGGAAAGAAGGAGAGTTGAGCTCCAGTGAGGGAGCGGAGAAGGACGAGGACCAGGGGACTGGAGCCGGAAGAGCTCATCCCAGAGAGAGAAGGAGGGAGACAGGCAGGAGCTCCAGAAAAGGAAGAGGTCTCGGAGGCACGGGAAGTGAGAAATCCACTCATGGGGCTCGCGTCCATTGCTGGTTGCAGGCAGGTGGAGGGACCAGGGCTGCAGAGGATCACTGGGCCCAGACTAGTAGAGGAGACTTGAGGTCTCAGCTAGCCAACTGGAGGCTACTGCATCTCCTGGAGAAGCAGCCAAATCCACACCATTTGCTGTAAAGGTGGCTGGATAGGGCCAAAGGGGACAAAGAGTACGTCGCCTGGCAGGGTCCGAGGCCACTGGCATGGGACACTGAGTGTGAGGCACAGGGCAGGTGGAAGAGAGCCAACTCAGGAGAGAGACGACCCGTGGAAGGTACACAGAACGGGGTGCCGACTAAGTGTCTCCAACCTACCTGGGAGTGGCTGGACCCCTTGCTCATAGGACACAGCACCCTGCTGGATGTTACTACCAAAGAGCAGTGAGTAAACGTGTGGAACTGCACCAGCTGTGTGCTTGAAATATTCTGGCTTCCCCTGCCTTGCACTGCAACTTCACAGCCATCATCACACTGACTTTATTACCTGCCCTGGGGTACCGCTCCACCTCAGGGACCGACAACATATTGCTGCATCATCATCATCTGCCCTGGAGGTCTGAACTGCAGCGTCGGCTATTCCTGGCCAAGTACCGTAGGTGGAGTCACGACTTTAATCCCCAAAACCTTAACCCCAAAATTTTTAGTGACACCCCCAGGGTCACAGAGCCGGGTCTCAACCCCCGTGACTCCCCAGCAGTACTGTATTCCGGTTCCGAGCATTCCACAGCCCTGGGGGGCATGTCATGTCCTTTTCATTACAGAGATATTAGCTTGTACAGTTTAGGTTCTAATTTATGATAAGGCAAAATAGGTGTTATTAGACATTCTTCTCTGAGGGTTTGTCCCCTACATGACATCGACCAGTCATAACCAAGGTAGCATTCCAAGAGATACAATCAGAAAATCAAGCTCCACTATAAATAATTTGCAACATTTTGGTCACCTGTGGACCATGGTCATGGCCTATCAGAGAGATTATCCTGCAGAGCTGACTATAAGAATGACCATAATAATAAGCTTCATGCTGACACTACATAAAAAGCCAAATTTTATTTTCTGATTAAATCTGTTGGATTGTCATGGTTATTTTCTTCTACAGTTGGGTGAATTTCAATTTGCACTGTAATACCCTCACCGAATCATTAGTGCCCATCCATTATATTTATTGAACTATCATAAGCAGAAGGCTTCATGGGAAGAAAGGCCATGTCCTACTCTCAGCCCTGATGTCTTCAGCTACTGTGTAGTAAAGAGCAGAGAGTAAGTGTGATTACAAAGCACTTCCAGATTCATTTTAGGGCAATCAAGGAATAGGTATACAGCAGAGCTGAGTGCGATTACAAACACTTCCAGATCTCTTCTCACAGCAGTCATAGGCCATGTTCACACTCAATTTGCGTTTTTTTAGCAGGAAAAAAAACACCTGCGTTTTTCTAAAAGTGCCAGAAAGTGTCCCTTGTGTGTCTGAAAGGGTTTGACACTTTTTGGGACTTAGTCATTTTTTGGCCAAAAACGTATGCAAAAACGCAAGCGTTAACGCAGGGTACTTTACTGAGCACTTTAAAAACGCTAGCATTAACGCATGCGTTATTGCAGGTGCCTATAGGTGTCCTGCGTTAACGCATGCTTTTCCCATAGGGCCCCATGTTAAAAAAACGCATGCGTTTTTGGGAAACCACCCCTGCATTTTTTTCCAACACCCAAAAAACGCTGCATGCAGCGTTTTTTGGACAGGGGAAAAAAACGCAAGTGGAGCTGAAAAACGCAGCTACACTCAATAGCACCCTGCGTTAACACACCTGCGTTTTTGGAAAACTGCAGAAAAACGCAGAGAGTGCCAAAAACGCAGGTGAGTGTGAACAAGGCCATAGTTGGGGAGGAAGAATATAGAAGAGCTCAGTGAGTTATCTGGTAATGCAACTGTCTATTCACATTTTTGTCAGCTATGCCCCTCCACTCACATTGATACTGGAAGTGTTTGTAATCACACTCAGCTCTGCTATATGTCCTTCTAATACACTGTCTGCCATGAGAGAAAATCTGGAAGTGTTTGTAATCACACATAGGTCTGATCTATACACAATAGCTGCAGAGATCAAGGCATTTTATTTTATTTTTATTTCCGAGTGGTCTGAGTAATAGGAAAGAATATCATACATACATGTGGCTCGGTGTGACGTGATCTTTCAGTCTTGCCCCAATGATGATGCTGCGCCAGTCTAGATAATCAAAACCTGTGCTGGGAATAGCAGAAGGTAAAAGATTTGTGATACTCCCGTCTAGTGGCCAAAGACTACTGATGGGGTTAATGGAACAGAGTCCTGCAAGTTGAACTGTTTATCTATAATCCCTGATATAGCAGCCAAACGTCATGTTCTGAAGAACTTGAAATGGAAGGTACCATAAAAGAGGCTGGATGAAGGACGGCTGAATCTGAAACGTAGCCTGTGAGACAGTGGCGCACCCAAAAATTTCCCAAGGTAGGGGTCCAAGAAACACACACCGCGTACAGGCCTAGACATAATAATACCGGGGCGGGCGGCGGTGGGCCCCCCAGCTTCTCAGGGCCGTCCAAAGGGGGGTGTCCAGACACGTAGGTCCCCCCCCTTGGGTGCGCCACTGCTGTGAGGCCCCAAGGCCTAATAAAGGCATAAGACACATCAACCACTGGAGTGCTGCGACTATGTACAGAGCGTTGGAGAAAGCTTGTTGTGTGCACCCAGAGAGGCAGTGCTGCTCCCATTTTTGTATTTACTATAAAAGAGAGTTAAAAAGGAGACACATGACTTATATAGGTCAAGGTTTTTCAATATAGCTTTACCCACGTTAGATTGACCCAGTTTTCACCTGCCTGAATAGGATAATTCTAGTCTATATATATTCCAGTAATTTCTCTTTCATTGACAAAATATATGTCTTTCAATGACAAAGAAGGTCAGTGTCCCGACTAATATTTTGGCTGACCACTTGGTCCTAAAATATCCTATCTCTTGAGAAAGATGAGACTCCCCTCTCCCCCCATCTGTCCACAATCTGTTTCCAGAACAAACGCTCAGTGGAAAACAGAAAGGATATCGCTCAATATAGCAATTATCCAGTTCTCTGATGAAACAAGATAAAAATAGCTAAAAGGTATTTCATCCTGCGAGTGACTAATGTAACAATGGAATGGCCATTCGTAGGCTTGGAAATACAGAGAGCCTAGAGTTCACGGTCTGTGGTCTAATCTGTCCTTGGCATAACTGTGCGTGGCACAGATTCAACCAGACTAAACGTCATAGACTAGACAAAAGAAGGGAGGGAGTACTTACTTTACACTTAGGACTTGGTTGCATGGGTCTGTATTGTATTTATTTGACAGTTCCGTGGGTAGGGTGTATAGGATGATGTGCAAAGATTAACACCTTAGATGCCTTTTTACTAAACTTGTGATCCCTCTAATCTGCTGAAGCCTATGTATAAAGTAATATTACTCTGAATTATAGGATTGGAAGGTTTTATATATTTTTTTTCTTCTTAATCAAACATAATTACCAGCCTCCAAATGTGATGTGTTTGAAACACTGTGCTGTAGCTCTGCTGTCCTTAATGATCAGAAGCCATCTGTTAATCGTACCCTTAAACTGTACAAAGGCAATATTTAATCTAAGGCGATTACTTCTCACAGTAATCGTCTTAATTAAAATATGGTGCATTTTGGACAAGTCTGTCCCTCAATCCAATTGCTGTCCTCCTGCTGTACAACTAATGTCACCGCAGGGGCCCGAGATTCTGATGTTTGCACAGACTGGATTTTTTCTAATTCTGCTTGCCTCTTTTACATGCATTAACAAGCTAGTAAACCCTGGGGATAAAAAAGGAGCAGAGAGCGGTATTAAGCGAGAAACTAGCGCATTTAAATTAAGGTATAATTTATCAAAGCTAATGGATTTTTTACCCAATATCTCTAATATATTTTATTTTTTTTTATTTATTTTGCTTTCATCCTCTTTAGCTTCTTTGCCTTTCACACATCTTTGTGCTATGTCTGGCCTTATCATACATGTCTCCTGTTAATGTCTAAACTATTTATTGTACGCGCTCACTGAAGCCACATAGCTTTTGACACATTTTGCAATCTCAGATTTTGAAAGCCTTTCTCCCTGCTTTTATTTGACAGTTATATTTTAGTAGTAACAAAACTCCAAGTTATCTGCTGTTTTATATGCCTCTTACGGCTTCCACAGAGAGATGTATGGCGCTTTTGCTTATAGGGGTTGAGCCGCAAACAATTGTACATTTTAATGAATAGATCTTAGAATTAAAATAAGATCCACAATTGGATGTGATAAAAAAAAAAATGTCCCTGTACTGAGATATTGTTATAAATGTGCCCCTGTGTAATGGATATATCCGCTCATCCAGGAACCGGTCGGATATTCCACAGGTCCTGGGCAGGGGGGGAAGTAAGAGTATATTTACATTACAGCCGGGGATCAAAGAATGTAAGAGTATAGAGAAATTGCAGCTGGGGATCACAGAATATAAGAGTATACAGACATTACAGCCAGGGATCACAGAATATACTTTAAGAGTATACAGACATTACAGCCGGGGATCACAGAATGTAAGAGTATACAGACATTACAGCCTGGGATCACAGCATAAAAGAGTATACAGACATTACAGCCGGAGATCACAGAATATAAGAGTATACAGACATTACAGCCTGGGATCACAGAATATAAGAGTATACAGACATTACAGCCGGGGATCACAGAATATAAGAGTATACAGACATTACAGCTGGGGATCACAGAATATAAGAGTATACAGACATTACAGCCAGGGATCACAGAATATACTTTAAGAGTATACAGACATTACAGCCGGGGATCACAGAATGTAAGAGTATACAGACATTACAGCCAGAGATCACAGAATATAAGAGTATACAGACATTACAGCCGGAGATCACAGAATATAAGAGTATACAGACATTACAGCCTGGGATCACAGAATATAAGAGTATACAGACATTACAGCCGGGGATCACAGAATATAAGAGTATACAGACATTACAGCTGGGGATCACAGAATATAAGAGTATACAGACGTTACAGCCAGGGATCACAGAATATACAGTATGAGTATACAGACATTACAGCCGGGGATCACAGAATGTAAGAGTATACAGACATTACAGCCAGGGATCACAGAATATAAGAGTATACAGACATTACAGCCGGAGATCACAGAATATAAGAGTATACAGACATTACAGCCGGGGATAACTACTGATTCTTCCTGTAAGGAAAAACAATTTTTATATAGGCACATAAATGTTTTTCATTCCCTTAAGGAACCTGCAATGGTCTGATGACTTGCCACTGCATTGCTGTGTGTAGGAGAACTCACCGTATCCTATGAACTCCGGCCACATACTGGTTTTCACTGGATTACTATGATGACAGACACAGGGGTTTCAAACAGACTCCTGGCTGTTATGACAGCACATCTGTGTCCCATGATTGTGTCACAAGTGCGCTGATGAGGGGTCAGAAGAGTGCACCCCCTTCCCGGCACATGTTAATGCCACTGTCAGATATTGACAGCAGCATTTATCGGGTTAACAGCCGCAGGCGGAGTGCCATGTAGCATGTTGACAGGCATAATTAATCATGTTAAATATGTGTACCAGCTCTGCAATGACATCTGCCACTAGGGGTCACCAGAAGCTAAGTAAAGAGAGAGAGCAAGTTGTTTTGTGAGAAATCCCCGGGGATTTGAGAGGGGAGGGGCGATCTGAGCTGGGAAGAAGAAAGAGCAGCCATTGTGTGTAACTCGTGGTGCTGGGACCTCACTGTGTCCAAGGGGAGAGATGACGTGCCTGATTCCTGTGACATGTGGAGCTCCCCAGGGACCTGTGTTGTAAGAGTGCCCGATAAAGAACTGCTCATCGTGAGTACCAGCGTATGATCGATCAATAATACAAAATAGATAGGGAAAGATAGACAGAGACTGCAAAAAGCTTGCAATGAATTTTCCTGTGTGTAACTGTGGCTCCCCTGCGATCAGGAGGCCACATAGGGAACTGCAGCCAGGTAGGAAGGAAGACAGTTTACACAACACCCTCACAGACATCCCACACACCACTAGGGGGCAGCACCCAACCCGGAGCCCCTGACTCTAGGCGGGCAAGGGGTGGTGGGTTTAGAGAACAGTGGGTGGAACAGCAAGCAGGTCAGGTGACAGATGGTAGAAATAGAGGAAGGGGAGGTGGAAGGAGTCAGTAGGCCAAGGTAGGCTGAGCAGTAAAGAACAGAAGCACACGTCCTGCAGGAGTGGGGTGAATGGAGTGCAGAATCCACAGTGCCAGTGAAACCAGGGAGAGAAAGTATGTCCATGGCCAGCACCCCAGGAGTGTGAGGAAAGAGAGGACCAGCAGCACTGGGTCCTAGGAACACGGCTGAAACGACCAACTGCCATCGGAGTAGCCTTCCATATGAAACCAGAGTCACACGGGTCGGAAGGGAGCCTGATAGAGCCTTGTTAGAAAGGACTATTGGAGGCAAGGCTGAATGCAGAGTGTCCGCTCTGAAGGGGACCGACGGTTTACCCGGTTTTCCCAGATTCACCGACGGGGAGCTCCAATACCAGGTTGGAGTTTCCACCCAAAGGACAGGCAGCTCAGTGGCGACCAAGACGACCCACAGGGGTCCGGGCTACCGCTATACTGTCCGGAGACACACGCAGATAAAGAGAGAGTAAAGCTTGGAAAGGACGAGAGAAAGATTGAGGGGTCACAGAGAGGAACAACCTGGCTGCAGGGAGTAGAGAGGAACCCGGAGGGGAACGCCTGTAACCCGTTTAAGGACTGAACAGTAACTGAACTGTTGTACTGAAAGAACTGCAAAGTAAACACGGTGAACCCTGCTTCTGACTCCCTTGTATGATTACCTGCAAACCAAACGTTATAATAGCTTTGCTCCCTTGCCCGTGAATGATTACTTCCAGCAGGACCGCAGAGAAATCCCACCTGGAGAGCCACAGCTTGTCAGCTCCACACACAGACTGGGAGAAGGCTGCAGCAGCAGGAAAGTAAGTGAATTGCACTTATCACAACCAACAATCATACACTTCAACCCTTACTGCCCCGGGGAACCCAGCTCTACCCGCGGAGAGCTATTCCATCTAAAGCTGCCTAACATCATTCCCGGAGGTTCTGCAGCAGTGGTGGTCCCATTACTGACAAAAAGCCGTGGGTGGCGTCACGACAAACTCTAATCCCTTGTAAATACCCCCCTTTTACTTGCCAGGGCCCGGGACACGGTTCGGACCAGGACCTCCGTGACATCCCCCAGCAGCGACCCGGTCCGGTACTGAGTATCCCGTCCCAGTGGGCTCGACATAACCTTGGTTGTGAACTGACTAGTTGTGGTTTAGGAACTGTGAAGAATCCTACAGAGCAAGATTTTAAACAAGTGCATTGTACAGAGAAGCCTTATTGTGTATTATAAAGGAGAACTGAATACGACCCCAATTCCTGTTACACCAGGCTGTCCTGAAAAGACTGGTGAGAGAAAAACAACTGAGATTGCCCTGTGACAGGAGAGTGAATTGAATACTACGTAAATAGTCTGTGATTATTGTAATTGGTTATAAGGGAAATACGAAGGCTCCAGGGACATATTGTATATAGCGTGGGTGGAGATTGTAGGATTATATGCCTGAGGGGCCGCAGTAAAGTCCTGGGTAGGCCCTGTACTGAGTAAGGGCAGGGTGGCATAGTTGGGGGGAGGGTAGTTGTGTCGATCCCTGCGAAATGGCACTTGATTTCCCTCGGGCTGCTTAGCTGTATTGTGTTTTCGGGCTGTGGCGGCCCATAGTTTTTGGAGAGTGCAACCTTGTTATTTATTTACAAGTTTCCATAAAAGACTTAGTTACCACTATATGGAGTCAGCGTCATCCATAGCAGCGCCATATCTTTTAGATTCAAACGACTGGCGTCCCGGTCATTACATTTTGGCATAATCGGCAGGATACGGTGCTTGCTATGTATGGTGCCAGTAGCACAGACAGCGCTGCAGCGCCTGCTGAAGTAGTCCACCCCCTTCCCCCATTGTGACCGGCAGAGACCGGTTAGTGGGTTGCTCCGCAACGGGTGCATTACTTAATCACCTGGCTAAGTTTGATGGGTATAACTTACTGTTTAGTGATTGGGTAGGGAGGTTCAAGAATGTCATTGCCTTACATGGCGTCAGTCCTCAACAGCAACCAGACCTTGAGCTAAATGCCCTGCAGGGGGATCCCCACAAATTTGTCCTGTTCAAATCTGAAGATAAGCGAAGCACGGTAGACGACATAATTCTGATATTAAAGAAAGCCTTTGATCATGTGGTGGCGACAGGACAACTGCGAGTACAGTTTTTCGCCAGGACTCAGAGGGATGGTGAGAGCCGGTCCAATATGCTATAGCATTGAAGGAGCTGCATCAGGAGTTAAAAAGAAGTCGCCCATAACCGTGGGTACTAAGGCCGATGTTGACGGCATTCTCAGGGATCAGTTCATAGAGGGGATACGGAATGAGATGCTACCGAGCGAGTTGTTGCTGAAAGCACGGAGTACTCCTGGTATCACCTATTCTGAGATACAGGAGGAGGTGGTAGCACGAACTCTGGAAGTGAAGTCTGCCCTAGAGTGGAGTAGCCTGCAGGTGGCTAACACCATGGAGTCGAGACCAGACCCTGTTCAGGCCCAGCTGGCGGCTCTACAGAAAACCGTGGAAAGCCTGGCAGAGCAGGTGCAGCAGATGCGGGTCCGGGAAACGCCTCCGATATGCTCGGTGCTGAATAACCTCCCTACTCCCCTATATTGTCAATCATCCTATACCCCAGAGAGAACATTGATTGCTCCCAGACCTAAGCCATCTGGGGGTAGGACAAGAGGACCAGTCCGATACTGGCGATGCCGAGAACCTGGCCATATACAGTGGAATTGTGCGAAGGATATGCCGACCAAAGTCTCGGCATCAGTAAAAGAGAGGCCCTCGCCGTAGTTGGGCATATGGCGAGGCAGAAATGATGAAAATCAATGCCCAACATCTGTTCCAAAGATCTGATCACGGAGAGTCCCACTTTGGAAGTGCAGTTCGCAGGAAAGAAGGTGATGTGTTTGGTGGATACCGGATCGGAGGTGATGACCATGCCAATGAAGTTTTTCCAGGCACACTTCGGAGAGACTGTCAAACCAGAGTTGGGCATCTGTTCAGTAGAGACGAGCGGTGTTCGATTCGAAATGTTCGCCAGCTTCAAATTCGACCTGTTTTGGGTGGTGTTCGAGTCATTCGATGAATGCAAACAATTTGCTTAAAATTTGGCAGTTCGAGGTTATGTTCGATAGCGGTTCGTTCACAAAAGCATAATTGGATTTTCACAGTAATACTGTTATTGAATGTTCATATCCAGTTTCAGTGTATAGTGTGTGGGGGGGTGTTCAGAGCTGAAATAATGCCGATCTCCATTTTTTTTTTCTCCTAACTGCATGTACAGTGGGGCGGTGCAGGCTGTCAGCCAATCACACACACACAGCAGAGTGCATTTTTTGCACACAAGCAAGGGTATGTGTCATTGGCTGTGTATGTCACATGTCCTTACCCTATAAGACCTGTTCATTTTCTTCATCGCCGCCATTACCTCAGTGCTGCAGGTGTGTGTCAGTCAGGCTACTGCTGCTGTGGGTGCTATAAAGTGTGACTTAGACAGATAGTGAGCGAATATCAAGTTAGATAGACAGATAAGTTTAGGGAGTAGGGACTTTGTTTGAATATCAGCCCTTTTGAGGGCTACTTCAGACAAGTAGGGAGTAGGGACTATTTGGACATGGAATATCAGCCTTTTGAGGGCTACTTCATGGAAGTAGGGACTAGTTGTAATTTCAGCCCTTTTGAGGACTAGGTTAGAGCAATTCCTAGCAGTTTTTGCCAGGCAGGTGTGTGCCAGTGCTACGCAAGTCTTTTTCACAGCATCTGGCCAAATCTAGCTCAGGCAATCCTTTTGTGCAGGTAGTGTAGCATTAGTGAGGAAAGCTACACCACCTGTCTTCAGTAGCCAATTTTTTACTGCAGCTAGCCCAGGCAATCCATTTGGGCTAGTAGCAGTGTCTGATATTCAGCGGTGTAGCCCAGCTGTAAAGTAAGCTACACTGCCTGTCTATCCAGTAGCCAATTTTTTACTGCAACTAGCCCAGGCAATCCTTTTGGGCTAGTAGCAGTGTCTGCTAGTCAGCGGTGTAGCCCAGTTGTGGACCAAGCTACACGGCCTGTCCATTTCATACTAATTTTTAACTGCATCTAGCCCAGGTAATAGTTTGGGCCTAGTAGCACTGTTTGGCCACTCAGCTCTGCTCAATTTCCATCCGAATTTTTTTCCAACAACTGCAGAGTTGCCAATTTGTTCACATACAAAATGAGTGGCAATAGGCCTGCTGCTGGTGGAAAGGGGAATAGGCGTGGTGGAAAGGGAAAAAAAGTTTGTGTCCGTGGGGTAGGTGGTAAAGCAACAGTAACATCTGCTGAAGAAAGACCATCTTCCAGCCAAACTAAGATGTCTACTTCTTTTTGTGGACAATCTGATATGATCCCTTTCTTACAGCCACGAGTCACACGACAATCACTACCAATTGTAGATGAGGAACAAAAAGAGCAGGTGCTTCAATGGATAGCAAGCGCTTCATCAAGTGGGCTCTCCTCCACCTCAACTTCAACATCACAAATACACCAGTCCTCAGAGGTGTCACCCCAATCACACTAGCTTCCTCACAGCTCCCAAGTTTCCAGCCGCCCATCTGAGTATGGGGTAAGACAGATGGTTGAGTATGCAGAGGTGTCCACTCTTACCATAGCCTGGGAATCAGAGGTCTGCTCCAAAGCTTCTGTGATTCCAGATGAGGAAATAATCTGCACTGATGCCCAGAAGCTTTGTGAGTCGGATCCAGGCCCAGATGAAGAAGTTTCTGAGCAAGCATAATGTAGACCCTCATTCCAAAACTGTAAGTCCTGTTGGTGGAGACAATGAGGAAGATGCTGATGAGACTGAGATACTTGATTGGAACGACAACTTGCCTTTTCGGTCAGGGCCGGAAAAGGTTGACTCTGAAAACGAGGGGTGTGAGAGCACACAGGGTGATGATGAGGTTGGAGATCCCACTTACTGTCAATCCACAGTCAGCCAGTCGATGAGAGTTAGCAGAAGAGGTGGAGGAGGATGCTAGTGATGACGAGGTTAGGTTGCGCCTTCCTGGACAGAGACGGAGTACTGGAAGCACGTCAACAACTGCATTCTCAACCACAATTCTGCCTCTGAGCAGAAGTTGTGGTGGCTCTTCTTCAGGTCGCATGGGCTCTAAGCCTGGGCCTTTTTTGAGATCGCAAAGGATGACCCAACTCAGGATGGCAGGGGTAGAAAAGTTCTTGTGGATGCATGACTTGTTCATCTTGATGAATGTTAGTCTGTCTACATTGTCACTGGACACTGCCGCGTGTGCTTATCTGTCAGCACACCACCAGCAGTGCTGAAGACACGTTCAGAGAGAATGCTGGCTGCGGGGCATGACATGATCTCCAAGGCGTGAGTGGCAAGCTCAAGCCATTTTTCCAGGCTGGAAGCCCAAAATGAGCAATGATGCAGTTCCACAGTCATGGCATCGAAGTTCACTTGGAGATACTCCTTTACCATCCTCTCTAGGCGTTGACTATGTTTCAGACTTCTTGTCTCCTCTGGCCTTGCAAAGGATGGTCTAAAAAATTGGTGAAACAATTCCACAAAATTGCTGTTACCACCAGATACGGTGTTACTGTTTCGGTTTGAGTGATGACTCGACAGTCTCACGGTTGGCAAGTTAGAACTGTGAGATCTGTGAGATTCACTATGTGCCCCACTGGTGTTTTGTGGAAAAGCAGAGCTAAGATTCTGTAACAGCTTCTGCTGATACTCCTGCATGCGTGAATCTCTTTCTATGGCAGGAATTATTTAGCCAAATCTGCTCTTGTACCGGGGATCTAAGAGTGTGGCAACCCAGTAGCCAGCATTACTTCAAATTCTGACAATCCGAGGTGTGGCATCCACACACGCCTAGGGGACTGCTTGGCCCCTCATTAGGCTCATGAAACCTCCTAGAGAACTGCTTGGCCGCAGAAAACTGTGCAAACAACTGGGTCTTAAGGTAAAACAAAGTCCAACGGTTTATTCTCAATCCTCATAAACCGCATAAGGTATACAGGGCATTCATGGACAGGACAGGTACACTATGTCAGGCTGTCCCCACCGACTGGGACGACACCTGGTTAGTCCATAACCGCAACCACTGACCTTTAGTCCATCAATGGGATCGCTGGCTATGGTCTTAGTTGGGGGGATGCCTGCTCTTTAGGTTCACCGACTCTGGTCCAGTCCGGGCTCAGACCAGGTGCAAACTTCCAGAGTCCAGGGTTATCCAGGCTCCCTGTGGCTTCTTCAGCTCCTGTGGATGCTGGGAAAATGCCATCCTTATTCCTCAGGCTCCTTCCTTTCCTGTGGTCAAGGACCTTTTCTGACCTCACAGCCCATGTGACTAAGAGGAAGTCTTCTTATCTGTGTTCCGTCACACCCACAGGAGGATTCAGGTTAGACAGCCACTCCCCTGGCTTCCAACCTGCAGACCCAACACATCTACTGCCATACCAGAGCCCTGGAACCGCAAGTCCCAGCAACAACACCTGTGGGGCAGTCAACCGCTGCACCACAGAGGGTAATGTAGTGCAGCAAGAAGGCACTCATGTGTCTTGCGCATCCAGGAGGCCCAAGTCCTTGTTGTGTTGGTGGCGGCGAGGTAAGAATCATGCTTCCTTCCTCTGCCCTCTCCCTCCAACCCCGCACAACAAAAATGTAATCAAGGTCTCCCTCATCTGATGAGTCTTCCATGCCCATCGCCAGTTCATCCTCCATTTGTTCCTCCGCTCCTGCACCTTCCTCAATAGTTTGGCTGCTACCATGTGCCCATGTTAATCCTTCTCCCCCACACTCCCATGCCTGCTGCCTTGGTGCTGCAGACCGTCTGGACCTTGGAGATCTTGTTATCCCTTCCGCATACGACTCCTCCTGTACTTCCTCCCCCTCCTCTTGTCCCACCACCTGACTCCGAATACTGTTTAAAGTGTGCTCCAGCAAGTAAATGACGGAATAGTCATGCTGATAATGGCATTGTCAGCACTAAACATCTTCGTCGCCATTTCAAAACTGTGCAGAAGGGTGCATAGGTCCTTGATCTGAGACCACTCCAGCAGCGTGATTTGCTCCACCTCTGGATCTCATTGGCCCAGGTTATACCTCATAACGTATTGCACCAGGGCTCATCGGTGCTGCCACAGTTGCTGCAACATGTGCAGAGTTGAATTCCATCGTGTCGGCTTATCGCATTTCAGCCAGTGAACTGGCAGGCCAAACGACTTCTGAAGAGATGCAAGTTGTTGAGATGCGGGATGTGAACGGTGGAAGTGAGCACACAGCGACCGTACCCTCTGCAGAAGTCCATCTAGGCCAGGATAGTGGGCTAAAAATTGCTGGACAACCAGGTTCAAGACATGAGCCATACAAGGCACGTGTTTCACATTGCCCCGACGAAGGGCAGCACCCCAGTATTTCAGCATTGTTGTACACAGCCTTCCCTGGCTGCAGGTTTAGTGGAGACAATCATTGATGAAACTCGGTCTCCACAGCAGACCACAACTCCTCAGCTGTGTGACTCACATTTCCCAGATATTTCAACGTAAACACGCGTGATGCCATTGAGCCCTGCTGCCAGCATGGTAAGGTGGTGTGCAGGATTTAGGTGCAGGTGGAGGACCGAGACAAGGTTCATGAGGCAGAAGCAGTGGAGGAACTTCTACATACAGAGGATTGACGCACAACTCGTGGGGACGGCAAGACTTGGACAGCAGCCCCTTCTTCTGTTGTCACCATGGTTACCCAGTGCCCAGTCAGCGACATGTAACGCCCCTGTCCATGCTTACTCATCCAAGTGTCTGTGGTGAAATGCACACAGAGTTTCTCAAGGAAGCGGTGATGTTGTGGGCGACATGCTGGTGTAGCTCAGGCACAGCTTTCTTTGAGAAGTAGTGGTGACTGGGCATCAGGGGCACTGCGACGGACATAAGGTTTTGGAAATCCTCTGTGTCCACCAGCCGGTAAGGCAGCATTTCTGTAGCCAACAGCTTGCAGATGGTGAAATTCAACCTCTTGGCTTCCTCATGGCTAGGAGGAAATGGTCTTTTACTTGTCCACATCTGAGGGACCGAGAGCTGGCTGCTGTGCTGAGACAGGGTTGAGTAGGGTGTCCCCGGAAACTGCTGGTCTGTGATGGAGGTGCAGACAGAGATATTATGTTGCCTTCATCCAAAGGTGGTGCTCTCGATGTCTGACATCGCTGACCACCAGCAGGTGTTTCCACTTCCAAAAGAACTGACGACATGCCAATCACACTGGCTGTTGCGAGTAAAGAGGTGAAAGGTCTGCGTCCAAAAGCATGTGTGACTGCTGTCCCCACAGTCTGTGCCCAAATTTTTGGTAAAAATGGAGACTCTTGTTGGAGTCCCCTTGCTGTGTTTTACATGATTTTAGAAGGGCATGACATGCCTATATCTGTGTCTCCTCCTCCATTTACTCGTCCAGCTCTTTTCTTTTCACATTTTTATATGTACTTGTCACTTTTCCATGTGTTTGTTGTGTCTTCTGAGTAGTTTGTCACCTTTTGGACACCTTAGAAGGTTTGTGTTTTCTGTGTGTTTGTATGTGTTTGCGTTTGTCTGCCATTGTTTTCAATGGTGTTCAACGGTGTTCGACAAACATTCGACAAACACACCCCGAATTCAACAAATCGAATTGAATTCAAACACTAGGGTGGTGGCTGATCTATACTGTTGAGGCTGAAGGCCTCCAACAATGAAGAAATCCCAGTGGCGGGCATCGCATGGATGAGAGTACAGCTGTGTGGCCAGGAATTGGTAATCAAAGGAGTGGCGCTCGTGGACACACAGGTGAGGCTGAATCTTCTGGTGGTCCTGGGAATGAATATCCAGAGAGAGCTGGATTCACTTCCATTTGAACGCGATGGCCCAAGGTATTGGAAGCAAGCTACACCCCAAAAAGTCACTTGGAAGGCCTTGCAGCAAGTGGTCCGTTCATGTGGCATTCGGAAGAGCTCGGCAGATGGGAGAGCGGTGGGAGCAGTGTATGGTCCGTGTTGGTCTGCAGTTGTGCTTGCATCGGGTCAAGAGAAACTTGTATTGATGCCGGTATGGATTCACCGAAAACTGAATGGTGTGGAGGTGATTCTGGAACCAGTGGGGCGGTCAGAAGACACGGGTAGCCCGATGATAGACCGAACAGTGGCCAATGTACACGATGTCTGAACTTGCAGAATTATGAAGAGACTCTGGCGGTGGGCACAAAGCTGGCTGATGTATACGTGTGTGGCGAGGGAGTCATTCCCAAAAGTCAGTTCACCCTGAAGGCAGACTGCCAGATCACCTAGACTCTGTCAATACAGACGGTGATCGAAAAGCCTCCTACGCCTGAGTGGAATGGCAGGAAGATTATGGAGATCATGGGGGTAGATGAGTCTCAGATGACAGCTGAGCAGGTTCGCAGACTGGAGGCCACGCTGTGGAAATATCAGGCTGCTTTCTCCAGGGGTGATGAACACTTTGGGTGTACAAAGGCTGTGAGGCACGACATACCCACGGGAAACACCCCTCCGATTCGGGAGAGATATAGTCAAATCCCACTGAGTCTTTATCAGGAGGTCAAATGAATGGTAACACAGATGCTGGATAATAAGGTGATACAGCAGGGTAAAAATCCTTGGGCTGCACGGGTCGTGTTGGCACGGAAGAAAGATGGGTCTCTACAGTTTTGTGTTGACTACCGCAAGCTGAATGCACGTCCCGTACGAGACTCTTACTTGTTACCTAGGTACGAAGAATCCTTTTCTGCCCTGGGAAAGGCAAAGTATTTCTCCACCCTTGACCTGCCCAGCGGCTACTGGCAGGTGCACATGGCAGCTAAAGACTGACAAAAGACAGCATTCATCTTGCCAATGGGACTGTATCAGTTCAATCAAATACCTTTCGGGCTGACTAATGCTCCAAGAATGTTCCAGCGATTAATGGAGTACTGCTTGGTGATTACAATTTTGAGGCTGCGTTGATCTATTTGGACGATGGGATTATCTTTGTGGATTCATTTGACGATCACCTGCAAAAGCTCCGGCAAGTGTTGCACCGACTGAGAGATAATGGGCTTAAGATCAAACCAAAGAAGTGTCACTTGTTCCAAACACAGATCGAGTATCTGGGACATGTAGTGTCGGCTGAGGGTGTGTGGCCAGCACCGAACAAAATTGAGGTCATTCAGGAATGGCCCCGTCCCATGACCGTAAGGGAAGTACGGGCATTCCTAGGGCTAGCCGGATACTACCATCGGTTTGTGAAAGACTTTGCTAAAATGGCTGAATCCCTGAACAAGCTACTAAGAGGGAAAGCACAGGGGCCTAAGAATAAGCCAATCTCGTGGACAGACCAAAAACAACAGGCATTTGATCGGATCTGGGCCACCCTGGTACAGGCCCCCTTGTTGGCGTATGCTCACTTTGATCGACCGTTCACTTTGTACACGGATGGAAGTCTTTACGGTTGGGGGCTGTGTTAGCCCAGGAGCAAGATGGTTGTGAGAGGGTCATTGCGTATGCCAGTCGGTCCCTACGGGACACTGAGCAAGATCCGGACAATTACAGTTCGTTTAAGCTAGAGATGTTGGCCTTGGGTTGGCCATGACTGAGATGTTTTCGGAGTATCTGGCTGATTCGGAGATCCTCATTATGACGGATAACAATCCCATTGCCCACTTGGAAAATGCCAAGTTGGGAGCTCTAGAACAGAGATGGTGGTGTGGATGTCCAAGTTCAATTATTGGATCCGGTTTCGTTCGGGAAGAGAGAACTTTAATGGCGACGCATTATCACGATTGATTCTAAGAAGATGGTAGATGAAGACCTTGAGGACACTGAAATACCCGATCTGAGGCAATTACCTGTGTTCGTGGACGTGGCACGTTCAGGTGGGGTAGCGACATGGGTCGCCATATTGTTGAGCAAGACTCATCAAGAGTGGGCCGAGTTACAGGATACAGACTCTGAACTGTCGCGAATAAAGAAATGGTCAAAAGTCTGGGCCCGACGGGAGAGCGAGAGCGCGGCTGGGTGCAGATGGACAGAAAGTGCTGAGGCAGTGGGATCGATTGGCTATAGCAGAAGGGGTACTGTATCGCTGGGTCTACATAGTGGCCGAGTTGGGGTGCCATTGGCAGGTCATAATCCCCACTTCGGTGGCTCCAGATATTGCCCCAGAAACCCATACGCAAGGTGCCCATTTTGGACCCAAAAAGATTTATTGTTGGTTGCATCGGTACATGTATACACCTGGCTTGGAGGAAGTTGTAAGAGAGGTTTGTAGTAAGTGCTGGCCCTGTGAACTAAATAAGTCCCTTGAACAGAGGACCCCGTTCAGACAATCGTGACATCTGTTCCGTTGGAAGTGCTAATCGTGGATTACTTGTTGATCGGGTATGCCAAAAGTGGTCATCATTCATGTCTGGTCATGACTGGTCACTGTCCACCAGAACGTCTTCACAGCTCTTGTAGCGTCTGCACACTTTAACGCCTTAACGACAGCCTTACGTCTCTAGGCGTCAGGCTGTCGTTACCCGGTGTTTGAAGTGAGCTCCGGCGTGGAGCTCACTTCAAACCTCCCACATCTCAGCTGATCTCACTAGCTGAGATGTGGGAGTAACAGCACCAATCGGTCCCGCCATCCGATCGGTGCTGTTAACCCCTTAGATCCCGCCCTCAATCTCTGGAGCGGGCAGCGCGCGCTTACCGGGCTCCAGGGGAGATCTCGCGATGGTATCGCAAGATCTCCCGTGCTGACGTGACAGGCCGGGGTCCTGGCTTGACCCCGGAGCCTGTCACTGAGCATTTCCGGGTTGTGGTTGGCAGGGGCTGCCAACCACAACAGGTCCGCGATTCTGACAGATACAGAGGAGCTGCAGCTCCTCTGTATCTGTCAGAAGCGATTGGACTGTGCAGCTGCATGCCTCTCACAGGGGCTGTGTAAAAGTAAGAATCAATAAGCAAATAAAGTTTTTACAAAGTTGAAAAAAAAACAAAAAACCTAAAAGTTCAAATCACCCCCTTTTCTCCCATCCACAATAAAAGTATAAAAAAAAAAAAAAATACACATATATGGTATTGCCGCAGTCAGAATCGCCCGATCTATCAATATAAAAAATCAACTAATGAGATCCGTAAACTGCATAGCGCAAAAAATGGTTCAAACGCCAAATTACGTATTTTTGGTCACTGCAACAATGATAAAAAATGCAATAACGGGCGATCAAAACAGCACATCCACCCAAGTATGGTATCATTAAAAACGTCAGCTTGAGACGCAAAAAATAAGCCATCGCCCAGCCCCAGATCCCGAAAAATGAGGACGCTACGGGTCGCAGAACATGGCGCAAAAAGTGCAATGTTTTTATTTTTCATGTTTTTGAATTTTTTTCCACCACCTAGATACCAATAAAGGTATACATGTTTAGTATCTACAAACTCGTACTGACCCGAGGCATCACATGGTCATATTGGTTTTACCATATAGTGAACACGGCGACTACAAAACCCAAAAAACAAACGTCTTATTGCTCTTTTTTTGCAATTTCACTGCATTTAGAATTTTTTTGCAATTTCCCTGTACACTATATGGTAAAACAAATTATTGCATCTGAAAGTAAAACTCGTCCCGCAAAAAACAAGCCATCATATGTCTGTGTCGACAGAAAAATAAAAAAGTTATGGCTCTTGGAAGCCGAGGAGCGAAAAAACGAAAATGAGAAATGACAAATTTCTTCGTCACTAAGGGGTTAACTTACTCCGCCCCCAGCACCAGTATTTATAAGGGATCTTGCCTAAGGGCAGCAAGTTGAGCTCCCCCTACTGTGCTGGGGTGGAAGGTGTTGTTTGGGTCTGTGTACCTGTGGCACCCCTGCGGGGGATTGCCACAGGTTACACTGGTGCAAGGAAGGATTGACACCTTGGTTTGTTCAACACACAACACCTTCCACTCCAGACCTGAAGGGGGAGCTCTACTGGCTGCATTAAGTCAGTTCCCCTTTAATGAGATCCAGGCTGAGAGGAGGAGACAGTTGGTCCTAGGAGACAGTTGCTAGGGAGAGTTCGTGTGAGGAGAGGAAAAAAGGAGGAGGCTGAGCTGCTGGTCTCTGGAAAAGACAGATGCCAGGACCAGAAGGGACCATTTTGTCAGCTGTTCACACCCCAGGGAAGGGGCCGGAGGCAAGGAGAAGAGGTAGGGAATAAGAAGAGGGACTAAAAGATATTCCCCCTTGAGGACAAACGGACACTGGAGTCCGATGCTGTGGGCTTGTATAGCCACAGTAAAAGCCCAGCAATTTCAGGAGAAGTTTAGCCCTGAAGGAAGAGATTAGAGACATTAAAAACTAACCAAACAGAGGACCAGGGGCCACAGGATAAAGTGGGTTCCCGCAGAAGGGCCTGATTGTTAGTTTTAGACAATAGAGAATTGGAGAGCTCAAACTCAGGCAAGACTCATCCCTCAAGAGAAAGAATAGAGATAAAGGAGGCCTCATATCTTTCTAAGGAGTTGATCCTAAATTGCACCAGGGACCCGGTTATTACTCAGAACTGTACCTGTTTTGTGACTACCAGTAAAAGGTACCGGAACAACTATCCCTGTGTGTATGTGTGACTGTTCATCGGCTATAACCCACCATCTTCCTCCTTCACTGCTCTTCCTCACCATCTTCCTTTATTGCTGCCCTGAGGTAAAGCTCCACCTATGGGGAGCTGTACCACACTTTGCTGCCCCCTCCATCACCTCAGCGGCCGGCTGGCAGCGCCGGTACCACCTTACCGGACCCTACAGGTGGCGTCACGTCCCCCTGTAAATAATTCCCTCACCCCCCCCCTTCAAATGATCCCCAGGGCACGGCACCGGGATACCGTCCACCTGTGACTCCCTACTCAGCAGACCCGGTGACCGAGTACCCCCCACATCCCTGGCCACATCATACCCACTGTGGAAACCCATCCGCGCTGTAGGTGAGTCTGTGGTTACCTGTGTGAGCAGGGCGCCACATAGGATTATATGCCTGAGGGGAACACGTGCAGTAAAGTTCTGGGTAGGCCCCATACTGAGTAAGATCACAAAGCACTCACTGATCTCAGGGAGACCAGTTGAGGAAAACACTGTGGGCAGCCGGCAAAAGCGCTCAAACACAGTGAAATCCTAGGTGCATTGCCCCCTGGGAATTACGAATATGCAAATAGAGTCCACGGAGCCTCGTTTAGGAGTTTTGCACACGGAAACTAACCAAATATACCTCCAGGAAAAGACCTAGCCCTGGGGTGGCTCCTTGCAGAAACCACCATATTAAGTGGCTCTTTCAGTTAATATCCAACACTATACGAGTTTAAAGATATGACAAGGGAATTACCAAAGCCAGGTATCCTTCCACAGACAGCTGTTTCGGGGTTTTGCCCCTCATCAGTGTGGAGTAGGATCCTGGCTAGGTGGGAGCAATGCCTGGTAGACCAACATCACAAAGCACTCACTGATCACAGGATACCAGTTGAGGAAAACACTGCGGGCAGCTGGCAAAAGGACTCAAACACAGTGAAATCCTAGGTGCATTGCCCCTTGGAATTACGAGTATGCAAATAGAGTCCGGGGAGCCTCGTTTAGGAGTCTCAAACACGGAAACTAGCCAGATATCCCTCCAGGGAAGGACCTAGCCCTGGGGTGGCTCCTTGCAGAAACCACTGCAAATTTGTTGTGGTTTCTGCAAGGAGCCACCCCAGGGCTAGGTCCTTCCTTGGAGGGATATCTGGCTAGTTTCCGTGTTCGAGACTCCTAAACGAGGCTCCATGGACTCTATTTGCATATTCGTAATTCCCAGGGGGCAATGCACCTAGGATCTAGGATTTCACTGTGTTTAAAGGGATCCTGTTACCTTCAGAATGCCTCCTAAGCTACCAAAACATGTCCCTGCAGCATCCCATCACTAATCTCACACTTATTTTGTCTCCTAAAAGCATCCTGTGAAAGTGCATAAAAATGTTTTAATACTTACTCATTAGAGATTATAATTAGCAGGGGCTATATTCTTAGGGTGTGTTGTTTTGCAGCTCCAGGGTCCAGCCCCTCTCTGACTGTCTTCATCTGCTTGTGCAGGCTTTACCCTCCCCCCTCTCTATCACTCACAGAACGCAAATCATTAGTTCTGCCTTCAGCTGCACATCAGAAACTTACCATCAATGCCATGGACAAAAACCAATACTGCACTTGCAGGACGCAGTCAGACCACACTTGTAGCAAGCCCAGATGCAGGCTAATGATTCACCTCAACCAAGGTATGGGAGGCGACTTGCCATGCACACTAAGGGCATGGCAAGTCGCCTCCCATACCTTGGTTGAGGTGATTCATTAGCCTGCATCTGGGCTTGCTACAAAAGTGTGGTCTGACTGCATCCTGCAAGTGCAGTATTGGTTTTTGTCTATGGCATTGATGGTAAGTTTCTGATGCTGCTTTTTCTAGTAGTTTTTGTATACTTCAGCTGCACATCACAGCAGCACAGACAGAGAGAGGGTGGATCATTCAGGGTGTGAAAATGAGCACCTAGGGAGGGCTTAGTGTCTCACAGGGGACGCCCTCTGAGACTTATTCAGGGACAAGAAGTCTCAGATTTGTAATGTATATTGATTATTCCAATGTTACAGAGCGCTTTTTTTTACAGAAAAGGACCACTAATAATGATCTATCATGGTGCAGGGACAGGTATTAATAGGGTTGGGGCTGATTTGGAGGGGTCAGGTTCCCTTTAAGCGCTTTTGCCGACTGCCCACAGTGTTTTCCTTAACTGGTCTCCCTGAGATCAGTCAATGCTTTGTGATGTTGGTCTATCAGGCATTACTCCCACCTAGCCAGAATCCTACTCCACACTGATAAGGGGCTAAACCCCGAAATAGCTGTCTGTGGATGGATACCTGGCTTTGGTAATTCCCTTGTCATATCTTTAAACTTGTAAAGAGTTGGATATTGACTGAAAGGGCCACTTAATATGGTGGTTATGGTGGTTTCCACAAGGAGCCACCCCAGGGCTAGGTCTTTTCCTGGAGGAATATCTGGCTAGTTTCCGTGTTTGAGACTCCTAAACGAGGCTCGACGGACTCTATTTGCATATCCGTACTGAGTAAGGGCACGGTGGCATAGTTGGAGGGGGGAGTAGTTGTGTCCCACCCTGCGAAATGGCACTTGATCCCCCTTGGGCTGCATAACCTGTATTGTGTTTTTGGGCTGTTGTGGCCCATAGTTTGTGGGGAGTGCAACCTTGTTATTTGATTTACAAGTTTCCATAAAAGACTTAGTTACCACTATACGGAGTCAGCGTTATCCATAGCAGCGTCGTATCTTCTAGATTCAAACGACTGGTGTCCCAGTCATTAGAACCACTCAACCCACGGCTGTTATAGGCAGATGAAAACTGAATAAATGAATCTTCATCTGTAGGAAAGATGTGGGCTTGGCTTGTGAGCCCGCATCAAAGGTAGGTAATTGATACAGATCACAGAGCAAATTACATGATTGTAAATATATACAAAACGACTTCCGGTTCCGGCGCCTCCATGGTCGGGTGCTGCTGAGGAGGCTCCGACCCCCACCGCACTAAACACCGGATTCCCGAGCCCCAAAGCACCGAAAGAAGCCGAGATGTCGGGCAATAGATACGGAACGGCTTCCACAATGGATCGCTACGTCACAAGGAGCAGTGATGGAGCGACAGAGGGAGCCGACAGCGGGGATGGAAGAAAAGGCGCCAAACCTCTAATGGCGGCCGCCGAGGTAGGAGAAAAGCGGCAGCAGCCCCTGCTTATTATGGACAAGGGGACCACAACTTTGGAGGGACCAAACATGAGGGTGAAGACCGGAGGGGCTATGAATGCAGATGCCCAGGCTATTGAAGCAGAGGATCTGATGGTGGGCGGTGGGGGAGATCAGGCACAGATACTCACTATAGAGAGCAACGTGGCTGCAGCGATTACAGCACACAAGCTGGATTACAAATTACTTGCCAAGGAACTGGCAAACCATCTAGCTGACACCTTTAAACAGACAGTCTCTGATCTAGTGGCTGCAAGCACCCAAGAGATGCATGCTAAATTGGGGCAACAAGAAAAACAGTTACATGAAGCAGAATCCAGGGTTGCAGCTGTGGAAGATAGAGTGACAGAGCTGGAGCAACAGGTACAGTTCCTCCAGAAACAAACTATATTTGCTTTTAATAAAATGGATGACCTGGAAAATAGGAGCCGCAGAAACAATTTGAAGATTGTGGGCCTCCCTGAGTCCATCTCCATGTCCCAGCTGGAAGGGGTGTTTGAGACAGAACTGCCAAAAGAATTGGGTCTGTCACATAAATGTAGAACAGAACGGACCCACAGAATCGGCCCTCCTCGTGATCCCCCTAAATCTGATAACACCATTGGCTCGAGTCGCGACAAAACGGCAGACAAACCGCGTCACGCCATTGCCAAGTATTTGAACCACAGAGATAAGGAGGAGATTCTGCGAGCTTATAAAACCAGAAGACAACCCCTCATGATTCTCGGCCATAAAATCCAGGTCTTTGCAGATTATTCCATCGAGGTTTCCAGGCGTAAGAGGGCCTTTGGCGAAGTGTGTACCACTCTGTTCAAAAAAAACATACGCTTCCAACTGAACTACCCAGCCACGCTGAGGTTCAGATCCCAGGAGGGGACCATGATGTCTTTCACTGACCCAGAGGAAGCGATGGCGGAGATCACAAATAGGCAGAAATCTCCCGATAGGGCGCGATCAAACCCTAATAGCCCAGGAGAATCAAATTTGCATCCAGAACAAGAACTCCCATCAGGAAAAAACCATGAACCCACAAGAGCTTATAGACTGCGCTATGAGACCCATTTGGAGGGACCGCAGATGGGACATACAACACCGAAACACCAACGTCAGTCCACGCCCAGATGGTCTAAGAAGAAATAAAATTAAGACAATATTCTATTTCACTTAATTGAGGATTCGGCAGGGCTGCAAGGCTTTAAAGATTTATTCCACAGAGAGCTGGAAGACCCGAGATAGGGGAGGTGCAGGGTATCCCGCTCTCCCGGCGCCCCTGAATAACTCTTCTTTGGAGAGGGAATATACCCATTTTTCCCATGTACATGAATCTTGGTCGAGACTAGATATGTTCTTTGTTTCCCAACAGCTATTCCATAGAATCCTGGAGTCGAAGGTGGAAGACATGGTTATTTCTGACCATAGTCCTCTAACACTAGAAACTAAAGACGTATATCAAAAGGGAAAAGATTACTTGTGGAGGTTTCCTGACACGTTAGTCAAGGAGGAAAACTTTGTTAATCTTCTTGGGGAGTGGTGGGCGGATTATTCCAGAAACAATGCGGAACACCAGACGAGTCCGGGATTGTTTTGGGAAACAACAAAAGTAGTTCTCCGAGGGCAAATCATGGCCTACAGCATACGATTGAAAAGATGGGTAGACGAACAATATAAAAAAGCCAGTACCAATGTTAGAAATGCGTACCTTCAATATAAACTGACAATGGCGGAGACAGATAAAGAGACATGGCTGACGGCCAAAAAAACATTTGACTCATGGGCCAATAAAAGAGAAGACATATATAGAAGCCATATGGAAATTGAATTAAACAGATTCGGAGATAAAGCTGGTCGACTATTGGCACGATTGGCAAAGGGTAAACGAGCTACTACACCTATTATGTCAATTAAAAACAAACACGGTGAGCTTCACTCGGATCCCGGGAAAATAGTACAGATACTGGGGAAATATTACACTTCCGTATATAAAGAGGGAAATGTAGAAAGACAGGGGGGAGAGGCATGGCTGAACTCCATAGAATTGGATGGTTTGTCAGGGGAAGACAAACAATTCCTAAATAGACCTATCTCTACAGAGGAAATTTTATCTACAATTAAACTTTTGAACCCGGGAAAAGCCCCTGGGCCAGACGGTTTTAATGGTGCCTTCTTCAAATCATTAAAAGAACAAATCTCACCTGTGTTAAAAGATTTATATAATGACATTCTACAGGGCGCCCTAATACCAGACAGAATGAACATGGCATATATAAATCTCATCCCAAAGCCTAACAAACCGCCGTCAGATCCAGCTATCTCGCTTATAAACCAGGACCTTAAACTTTTATCAAAGATTCTAGCGGATAGGCTGGCCATGATTTTACCTAAACTTATATCACCGCTTCAAGCTGGGTTCGTTAAGGGGCGCTCTACGGTAACAAACATAAGAAGAGCGATGCTCCTATTGGATGTAGTGAGACACCAAATAGGCGGGAAGGGGGAGGGTCCGGCCATGATCACCTTAGACGCTGAAGAAGCATTTGATAATGTGAGGTGGTTATGGCTGGACTTAGTCCTAGACCGGGTGGGATTGATGGGCCCCTTTCGTCAATACCTGAAATCACTATATAACAACCCTAGGGCCTGTGTTAGTGTGCCAGGCTTTTTGTCAGACACATTTAAATTGGAAAAAGGCACACGGCAGGGTTGCCCGTTATCACCCCTCCTCTTCAATCTTGCAATTGAGCCTTTGGCAAGATATCTAGTTTCACGGAGCTCTTTTGAGGGTCTCAGAGTAGGGGAGACGGAAATCAAACTGTCCCTGTTTGCAGACGACATAATCCTCTATATGCAGAACCCAAGGAGAGATCTCCAAACCACTCTAGAAGACATAGAAAAACTAGGAAAATTATCCGGATTTCGTTTAAATAGGGACAAATGCGAGATTCTCTTTCTTGGAAATGAAAACTCTACTTTAGGAGGAGAGACACTTTTTGGGATATCTAAAGCTAGGGAAAGCCTGAAATATTTGGGTGTTCATTTGGCTAAAACACCGGGATTGATATATAAGCTTAATTATGCCCCAATTATAGACAAAATTGAAAGAGAGTTGAAGGGCTGGAGAAATCTGCCTCTGTCGTTGTTAGGTCGCTGTCATCTTATTAAGATGATTAGCTTTGCGAGACTGCTTTACCCGATCCAGACTATTCCTATGCTGTTAAAACACTCAGACGTTAAAAGGCTAAATAAAGCTTTTTCGGGATTCCTATGGAGGGGAAAGAGAGCAAGAATAGCTGTTCCTACCCTGATTCAATCAAGAGAGGGGGGGGGGGATTCGACTCCCAGATATTAGGGGTTACAACCTAGCGTGCGTCGTGAGAAATGTCTTAGATTGGATAAACGAGACTAATACATTTTCAGATATAGGTCTAGAGAGGGAGTGGGCGAGACCCTGGGATTTACAGACTCTTCTACATTCCTCTCTGTCAGAACTACCACCCAGCATCAAACAAACGGCTATATGCAGAGACACAGTGATGACGTGGAAAACAGTTAGGAAAAAAATGAACCTCTCCTGGAAAATATCTAAAAGGTTGAATCCTTGGGCCTGCCCGGCCTTCCCGCAAGGCAGAGAAAATGCGCTTTTTCGGGTATGGAGGACAAAGGGCATTACATCGCTGGGAGACCTTATGCATGCACAGGAGAGAAGGTGGCTGAACGGCAGAGAGATACTGACAAAGTTTAATCTTCCTGAGGCACACATACTGCAATATTCGCAACTGTACCATCACCTAATGTCCCGAGTGTGCGATATATCTAAAGAAATAGATGACGAAGTGTGGGAAGGTTTAGTGGGGACGAGAACGGAAGACCTGTCCATTTCTTTTCTGTACGGAAAATTGCAACGTACACTCAGACCGGCTCTCACACATAAACTATTTTCCAATTGGAAAAAGCACTTCAAAGACCCCGACTTGACACAAAAACTACTAGACGGTTGGGTGACGGTAAGGAAATTTATTGTTCCCGAAAAATGGAGAGACTCGCAATATAGACTTATGCATGGCATTATATGGGGTTTTAATATTCCACCTTCTCCGGCCAACCAAGGGAGATTAACACACTGTCCCAAATGCAAACAAAACATGACAGACCTTGAACATGGGATATGGTCCTGTTCGGAGTCACAGAAATTTTGGATCAGGGTTCAGGAACATGGCTGAAGGCCTATTTCCTGAAGAACGCAAATTAGATCCGATACTGTGGCTGTTTCATTACTCAGATAATGAGGGTGGGATGAGAAGACCACATATCCTATTTCATACGATATCTATAGCGGCGAAAAGACTTTTACTCCAGTATTGGCTAGATGAATTTGTGCCAAGATTTGAATCGGTCCGAAACGCCCTCATGAAACTCTTGACAATAGAATCTAGAGAGACGCTTAAGAGACCGAACAAATTGACCAAAAAATGTTTTCTTAAATGGAGGCAGTTTATTGAAAAACATTTCTCAGATCCTGAGATCAAGATATTCATGACACCCTTTATGAATGCAGAATGGTACGCATTAGAAGATTTGGGAGGCACATTAGGAAAATTAAGATGTAGTTCCTAGATAAGGTGACCTGAAGTCAAAATGACTGAGTGCGATCTATGACGATAGAGATGAGGCAGTGTGTAAGGGGATATAGGGGATAGGGGGGGTAGGGTTGAATACCTATTTGTTCTTCTATTGTTTTTCTATTTTTCTTTTCATGAGATGAGATTTCCTACTGAACTTTGGATGGAGATGTTCAAATTGATTGGAGAAATAACCTGTTTATGAGACGGCATTTTTGTCTAGGCAGTTCACGATCCATTTGTACTACATGTTCCTCGTAATGATTCTGTGTTCCTTCTCATTATTACTTATGTATTTTCTCTCATGTTTTTTATGTTACATGTTGACAAAAACTTCTTAATAAAAATGATGGTTAAAAAAAAAAAAATATATTTCAAAACTTTCTATACAGAAAGTGCCAATAAATCCATGATAAGAGGCACACGTAATGGATGTACGTGTCCAATAACAAAGGGGCTCACCCACCAAACACACAACATTCTGTAGCTAAGGGCTTATATCCCCACATCTAAATTGACAATTGTGGTTTGGCCCAACACAGCCATAGGGTATTTCTTTGTGTGAATCACAAATGTCTGTTCCATTTGGGGCTATATAGTCTTAATTAGGGATGAGCGAGTACCTTAATATTCGTGCTCGCTATACTCACAACGAATAGGTAGCGGTACTCGCTACTCATTGCGAGTATAGCGAGTATGAATACATCTAGGACCTTGCAAATTAGCCAATCAGGTGGCCGCTAGCGATCACATAGTTGTGACGTGGCGAACATCTGATTGGCCAGATCGCTACCGGCCATCTGATTGGCTGGTAGTGAAAGGTCCTTGTCCAGCGATCGGATGGCTTCTCTGGCGGTTCTGGTGCATGCGTCGGAAGGTGAGTATGTAAGTTTATTATTTTTTAACAACTTTTAATTACTTTTAGGCTACTTTCACAGTGGATCTATAGATACACTGCGAAAGTATTAGGACTACTCGCTACTCTCGAGTACACATAAGTACTCGGAGAGTAGCGAGTAGCTCGAATACCGCTATTATTCGGTGAATACCGAATAGTAGCGAGTATACTCGCTCATCCCTAGTCTTAATGCTCCACTAGAGCGTGACAGAGATATCTGGTGACTGTGTTTCTTTGTTAGTTTTTTGGTGTAATTCTCACTCTGTATATGTGTGTTTGTTTGAGAGTGGCAAGGATAAAGCCCTCTTTTTAAAAGGCATTAATAAAAATTATTTTTTAAATTTCAGTTACACAATGTGCTATAGCTACGAATAAATAATTGCAATATATCACATCGTATAACCATCAACAAGCTTTTATTTACAGTTGTTTTGCAAACTGCTCCAGGTCTCTCATATTTGAAGCCGTCTTCTCCCATAGCAATATTAATATCTCTCCACGTGTGTTCAACGGGATTTACATTTGGAGTCATTGATGGCTACTTCAGAACTCTTCAACGCTTTGTTTCCATCCATTTCTGGGGCTTCTTGAAGCATGTCTGGGGTCATTATCCTGCTGGAAGACCCTTGACCTAAGATGCAAACCCTGCTTTATGTCATTGGGCACTACATTGTCACTCAAAATCCTTTGGTAATCGTCAGATTTCATGATGCCTTGTACACAATCAAGGTCCCCAGTGGCAGAGGCAGCAAAACAACCCAAAAACATTTTTGAACCTCTACCATATTTGACTGTATGTCCTGTGTTCTTTTCCTTGTAGGTCTCATTCTGTTTTTGATAAACACTAGATGACGTGCTTGACCAAAATGCTCTTTCATGATCTCTTCTGATCACAAGAAGCTTTCCCAGAAGGATTTTGGTTTACTCACCTACATTTTGGTAAACTGCAGTCTCGCTTTTTTATGTCTCTGTGACAGAAGTGGGGTCCTCCTGGGTCTCATCCATGTGACATCCAGTACACGCTGACACTGATGCATCTGAGCCTGCAGGCTTCAATTTCTTTGGAAATGGATTGGGGCTTCTAATACACCATGCAGATTATCCTGTGTTGCAACCATTCACCAATTTTTCTCTGCCGTCCTCGTCCAGGAAAATTAGCTACAGTGTCATGGGTTGTAAACTTCTTGATCATGTTGTGCACCAGGGACAAAGGAACATCAACATTTCGGGAGATGGACGTGTAACCTTGAGATTGTTGATATTTTTCAACAATTTTGGTTCTCAAGTCTTCCAACAGTTCTCTTTTCCTCTTTGTGGTCTCCATGCTTAGTGTGGCACACACAGACACGCAATGCTAAGACTGAGTCAACTTCTCCCCTTTTTATCAGGTTTCAGGTGTGATTTTCATATTGCCCACAACTGTTACTTGGCACAGGTGAGTTTGAACAAGCATTACATGCTTGAAACATAGTTGTTTACCCACAATTTTGGAAAGATGACAACAATTTTGTCTGGCCCATTTTCGAAGTTTTGCATGAAATTATGTCCAATTTACTTTTTTTTTTTTCATTTTTTTGTGTTGTTCTAATACACACAAATGAAATAAACGTGTATAACACAACATGTGTAACTGCAATAATCTTCTGGGAGAAATACTAGATTTTCTGGAACAATTTCAAGGGTGCCAACACATTCGGCTATGACTATACATTGAATTATCAATGTGAACTATAACTACCAGGTGTTATGTGCCACGTAAAATGTTTATAACCATCAATATTCTATTACACCACCATACTGTATGTTATCGTTCCTTCTGTCCTGGTCTTTGAAGCAGCAGTCTCTGCCATGTCTTACAAGCTTCTTTTATAGACTCATAAAAATGTTGCTGTTACATTCCTATTCATATCATTTCATACTTGCACTCATTGCCCCCTCCCTACAATGCTCATCTGCAGGCATTTGGACCCCCTTATGATATCTGTAATTTACCAGATCATTATACACTAGACAAGGCCTTAATATACTTTCTTATCACTACAGGCTTCTCAGTGGGTATTTACTCTGTTACTATGGTTAAGAGAATTCAACTTAACATGAAAAGCTTGAATTTCTATTAATAGAGGATGTCTTGCTCTGAAAGTCTTTAAAGAGCAGGCAAAATTACTGCTGTACTTAGCTAAATAGTGTACATGGAAAACAAGAAGGTTTAACTTTATGCAACATAGTCTTCATTTCACTCTTCTTCAGCATATTGACAAGTTAAGACGTTTTTTAGTAGCTTAAGTTGAATGTTTTTCCCCCCAAAATGTACTCACATTTTCTATGCAGATTACTTTTTAGTATTCTTTTTATAAGGGATGGCCCTTTGTTTTTATTTTAAATTGGTTTAAATCTTCTATGTATATGTAAAGTGCGGGCAGGGGGCGGTAGTCACGGTGAGGGATTCCCTCCGGTAGGCGCCTTGGCCCTCCCTTTTGTCTGTACATGTCCCCTTTAAAGTGCTGCGGAATATGTTAGCGCTATATAAATAAATAATTATTATTATTCCCTTACAAAAAAACTGTTGTGGTCCTGACTGAGTGTGTAGATACGTTTGATGTTATTTGTACCTTTCAGGAGGCCGCTTCTTGCTGTTGTC
This sequence comes from Allobates femoralis, assembly GCA_033576535.1. NCBI lineage: Eukaryota > Metazoa > Chordata > Amphibia > Anura > Aromobatidae > Allobates > Allobates femoralis. The sequence goes on along the minus strand of JARQOC010000008.1, from coordinate 113,678,036 downwards.
TAGTGAAGGCCAAGACCGGATCGTGGAGGAGACTGAGACTGATAGTTGTTTTAACTAACAGTTCTTTACTACACAATCTCTGGATGGCAACTTTATAGGAGAAGTAGCGGGCAAACATCTTAACGGTTGTTTCATTAGTAACTGGCACCAACAAACATATTTCCTCCAAATTCTCCTCAGCTGTTCTTATTGTGGATGTTCCCTGTTTTCCCCAGCCCAGCCTAGGATGACAGAGCTGTACTTGAGTCATTCTAGTCTCCGTGCAGTTCCACATCCTCCAAGCGACAGAGACTATCAATGCTCTTGGATCTGCCACAATGAACTGTATCCTCCAGACCCTATCCATAAGGGGTGCTAGGTCTTCGACCAGTCTTAGATTTTTTTTACTGATTTCCCTTCTGGGCTACAGCCACCCTTCCATGTGTCCATACGTTTTCTCAAGGTCATGCCACATCTGCTAGGTCTCAACGTTGTAGCCACCACATGTCACCCAAACATCAACAACAAGCTAGTACTAAAAACATCACCCTGGTGCTATGTGATACCATGAAGGTTGACACAGAATATTTATGCTTACGTCTTGTTTTTTATTAATCCATAATAGGGAGTTTGACCCTCAAATATTGCTGCTATTTTGACCCTTTAGAATTCTGACCACCTCAGAATATTCCTGTTTTTCCTGTTGATCTCCTCAACAGCAAACTTGTGAAATTACGACTACTTACATTTCCCAATAGCTATACATAAGTGGCTGTCACGGTATGTAAATCTGGCCATATACATTAGGTGACTGTCAGCAGGATGTTTTGTTCACCCAAATGCCATCCTAGCGATTCTCCTATATACAGGATTGATCAGTCTTCTGAGAGCACCTGTGTTTTCTATGAGATGACACATTGGCTGACTGCTTAACCCTAGGAGAGCAACGCAATCGGTAGTCTGAAATCAGACATGACTGCAACATGTATCATCTGTCAGGTTCCCTCACCCACAATGAGTTTTTGGTGAGTTTACAGTTCCAGCATAGTGTATGCAGCATAAACTGCCCCGCGGCTTGTTTTTTGAAATGTGCAACATGTCAATGTCTCTTGGAGAATCTGGTATTTTAAGTGTGGATTTTCCCTATATAATTGCTCTAAATGTAGATAATACGGGAATAAAAAATCATATAATCCACATGGGACTGCATAGGTAAAATTTTGTTTAAACCACATATCAGGGAGTATGCAAAATAAAGAAACTTTATTTAAAACATGAAATGCGAAAAAAAATGCAACTTCATAAACATGATAAAAATGAATGTAAAAAGTGCAACTTACTTAATTTACATAAAAGGTGCAAAAATGCTGCAGAAAGTCTACAACAACCAAAACTTTCCAAATATTCATTGTGGGAATGTAGCGTAATGTATGATGTAACTCAAAATCAGTGCAGAATCAGTAAAGTATGTACCACACCAACAGAATAAGGTCCCCTTCACACCACGTTTTTGGGGATCCGTGTGTATCTGTTATGAAACGGATAGCCAGGGATCCATTTTGGCCTCCTTTCTATCCCTATGTGCACGGAATGGTCCAAAGTGGCCATCTGTTTGTGTCATTTTTGTCAGGGATCCGTTTGTGTCCGCTTTTTTGATGTACCTAGAATCGAAAACTGCTCCAATTTTGGGCTTCCTTCAAAACAGCGGTCACAAACGGACAGAAAAGGATCCGTCGCGGTTCGTATCAAATAACATTGGGGATACGTAAACATTTGAGCACAATTGTAATATACAAAATCCTGACTTTTTGTCTGCACTGGCATAGTTACCTGTCCACACCAAGAGGTCTTAGCTGCATAGCAGTCATGTGGAGTGTAAGGCTGGCTTCACGCCACGACACAATCAGGTCCGGGGCTGTCTTGGGTGAACCTGACAGCCCGGACCCGATTTGTTAACAGAACCGGAGGGCAAATATGCCCTCCGGTCCTGTTTGTAGCCGGATTCAGCCGGGCGCAGCTGAGTTAGCTGTCCCCTGCTGAAATGGTGCTGAACCACTTCACAGGGCACAACTCCCTGGTGCTAAAGTTCAGCGTAGCTCACAGTGAACTTCAGCCGCTGGTGTCCGGCTCCCGGTTCCTCCTCTGGGCAATCTGGCGCCATAGACTCCCATGTTATGGAGCGCCTGATTGCCCTAGTACCGGGAGGATCCAATTTGGCAGATTTTTCGCCCCGGACACAAAAACATTGCAAGCAAATGAAAAATCTGAATTTTCCCGGTTCCTCCCGGACAGATGGAAACCGGATGGCAGATAGCTGCCATCCGGCCCCATAGGGCTGCATAGGGCTGCATCACAGTAAAATCGGGTCCGGGGCTGTCAGGTTCACCCCGGACAGCCCCGGACCTGATTGTACCGTGGTGTGAAGCCGGCCTTAGACTGCAAGCTCTTTTTCCTCCTCAATTTTAATTAATCCCATACGTCCAATGCAGGGGGTGGATAAGTCCCCTCTAGAGATATCTGTCTGGATTTTTACAATTTCTCCATCACAAGCTACCGTACTTTGCTATTCTTTTGAGCTTATTCTTCCTTTTTACAAATGCTCATCCATATAGAGCTGCAAATCAGCTGTTGGAAGAAGTAACCAGGGCTTAACAGGAATGACTGCCGGTGTTCAAATGATCAGGACATTTTAATACACACCTAAAATCTTTTGCATGTTTGATAAAAAAAAACCTGGTTATGACATTTTTCAGTTTATGTAAGGATACTGCACAGCCAATAAATGCTCCAATTAAGTCAAGATTTCCTTTAAACGGCTGTGGATAATTCTTGACAATTTCATTAACACTAGACTCTTATTAGTACCTATACCAACTTCACTTTAGTGCCAGCGGCAGACAGAATTACTGCTGAATACAAATTATGCAGACACCTCAGTAACGAAAATGGCTTTTCATGCATCCGCAATGAGAATTAAACGCTGACAGCACTTTGCTATTTGAAATGATATTTTTCTAAAGAGCCAAATTATCACATGACTCGTTAATCTGCATAAGACTTGAAAGCAGAACTTCAGCAGTAAAATGGTTTTGGAAATCAATACGGGGGAAATAATGTTACAGAATATCTCGTTCAATGGATGTGTGTTTTTTCATTATTGCTGTGATGTTGAGCTTGTATTTAAATGTATTTTTATACAATGGAAATTTGGATTTCTAATATTTTGCCATCTAAAATCCACTATTTCCTAAACAGACGTTCAGAGGCAATGCAGAAATGGATAAATTACCAGAGCAGTAGCCGGGGCTGTACATTTACATTGATACACAGCTGCAAAAATTGTTCCCATTGTAGCAGAATAAAGACGTTTCGTTGCTCATACCTACCATTCACCATTTACGTGGCATTTTCCAAGCAGTAAGGCTAAGTGCACGTAGCGATTTAGGCCGCTGTAAAGACATAACCGCTCATTCGGAATATAATAAAAATACATATCTTTGTACCGTAAGGCTATGTGCCGACGTGCAAATGGTGGTGCAGATTTTCCAGATCTGGACACAGAACCGGAGGGCCAATTATGCCCTCCGGACCAATGTGCAGCCGGATGGCTCATATACCGCCACAGATGCTGATAGTTCAGGACCGCAGCTCCTGAACTGTTAGCAGGGGACAGCTCCGTGGTGCTCAAGTTCACTGCCGAGCGGCGCTGAGCTGCAGCACCCGGCTCCCGGGTGCGTCTCTGGTGCGATCCGGTGCCATAGACCCCCATGTCAGGGGGCGCCGGATCACACCGGACCGGGAGGATCCGGGAGCATCCGGCATGCAGAATTTTTGTGTCCGGGAGAAAAATCCAAATCCTCCCGGATTCTCCCAGACGGATGAAAGCCGGATGGCAGATAGCTGCCATCCGGCTCCATCCGGCCCCATAGCATACTACTGGGCTGAAATCCGGTCCACGGCTGTGAGGTTCACCCCTGACAGCCCCGGATCGAATTTCACCGTGGTGTGAAGCCGGCCTAAGGCTAGAGTCACACCTGAAGGGTGACCCACGTTTACTGGAAAAGCTAAACGCTGTGACAAATCTGCTGCAATGGCTAGCATTAACGTCGGGTGCTGACAGGCAATGCCATTCCATAGTAACCAAATGTTTACCTTGGATGCGGCCAGAGAGGAAGCCCAATAACTGCGCATTAGCAGAGCATACAGGAAAACATTGTCGACAACATTTTCCTGTGCGCTCTGCTAAAGCGCAGTTCCTGGGGCTTCCTCTCTGGCCGCATCCAAGGTAAACATCGGGTTACTATGGAGCGGTGTTGCCTGTCAGCACCCGACGTTAATGCTAACCGTTACAGCAGACTCGGCTCAGCGTTTAGCGTATCCAGTAAATGTGGGTTACCCTCCAGGTGTGGCCCTAGCCTAATAGCAGCGTATTATCAATTCATCCAAAATGCTGCATGGTACAGTATCAGCATAGAGGTTGGGATTTCTAGAAATCCCATTCTCACTGTGCTTCTCCCCTGCACAGCATTATTTTGCTGCGGTGCAGGTTGCTGCGCTTCCGCATTTGGACCGCATGTTAATATAATACTGCAAAAGTGATCACCAGTGGGTGAATGCAGAGAAAAGCCACCCTGCATTGAATGCAGATCATGGGCACAGGGCGGTTACGCTAACCCTGGGTCCATCTGCGTGTTCCCTCAGGTCTAGAGACATTGCGTCCTGGATGAAGTGTCTCCGGATCATAGGAACATACCCTAAGGGTTCAGTCACATCTACGTATAAAATCTACGAGTGCAATGCAAGAAAATATCACATTGCACCCACAATGATATTAACCAATATGGCAGAGCATATCTGCTTTTTTTTACCTGGTCAAAATACGGCGTGCAGGGCATATCGCGGCATGCTGGCAGTGGCTGCGTACTTCACCAATACAAGTCAATAGGTGAAAGAGAAATATGCGGCACACAGACCACACACAAAATAAATAATTTATAAAAAAGAATGACAAGGGGTCCCCACTATTTTTGTTAGCCAGTTAGTGTAAAGTAGACAGCTGCAGCCTGCAACCTGCAGCTGGAGAGCTTTACTTTGGCTGGGACTTCAAAACAGAGGTTGTCCAACACTGTTTTTTAAATTATTTATCTATAAATAAATACATAATTAAAATACAAACAAACATGGGGACCCCCATATTAGATCACCAACCAAGGTGAGGCTGACAGCTGGGATCTTGTATTCTCAGAGTGGAAAGGGCCATGGATAATGGTCCCTCCCCAGCCTAAAAATAGCCTCAGAAATGGCTCCTCCATTAGATGCCCTAATCCTGGCGCTTCACCCTGGCTCTTCCCACTGCACTGGTGCATTGGAAAATGGGTTAATGGAATTTGGGGTGGATGCAAGCTGTGTGACATCAGCTGGTATTAAGCCCAAGGGTTAGTAATGTTATGGTGTCTTCACACGCGTCAATATCGCTAGCGACATCGCCGAAAAGTGATGCATCAGCAATGTCGCTAGCGATATCACAAGTGCGTCGTGCTGTGTGACAGCGCGACGCAACTGCGATTTATCGCTGGTCGCAGGTTGACAGGTTTAAGAGCATGAACGTAAACCTGTCAATCTGCAACCAGCGATTAGGCTGGATCGCGCCGTCTGACACCGCAATAGCGATGTTGGCGGCGATCCAGCCTATACCGCAGCATTGCTGCGGATCGCTCGCTGGGTTGATCCCAGCCCAGTGAGCGATGGCTCCGCATGCATCGCCGCCGCGTCACCGGCAACATCCTGCCGTGTGACAGCTGGCCTGCGATGTCGGAAGCGAGTGCGCACCTGCGCATCGCTTCCGACATCACAGGCCAGATTGACAGGTGTGACGGGGCCTTTACAGATACTTGACATTACTAACCCAGTCAGTAATCAGCAAAATAAATACTAAAAAAAAATTCTCCCTGACACATTTCCTGTTTCATCTATTTGTTGAAAAAAATCTCATAGTAAAAAAAATACTGTAGTAGTCCAGGGATTCCGATGTAGTCCATGGAATCCAACGTAGTCCACAACAGCAAACCTGCAAGACAAAAAAAGAGAAAATTAGTAAATAAATAAATACAGCAGACACCCTCATTTACCAATTTATTTCCCAATAAAATCACAGTCATCTGACGTAGTCCAATGGGAGGTCCCGCGATGGCTCAGTCTCCCAGCATATGGGGGCATGTTCAGAGAATGCATTCCCCAAAGGGTAGAAGAGCAGTCACTGTCTGATTCCTGGCTCTCTCTCGGTGAGAGCCAGGAGTGTGATGTACAGTGGCGTCTGTGAGGTTACCTCAGCTCGTCTGGTTCTCACAGGGGGTATTCCCTGAGCCTTGGAGTTGGAGGATCAATAACGTCAGTGAGGTTACCACAGGTCAAACTCCCGACATAAGGGGTATCCTCCAAGCCTGGGAATGTGACGAGTGGTGACGTCAGTGACGTTACCGCTGGTCAAACTCCTGACTCATTTTTTCTTTAAATAATTATTCATTTTGTGGCTAAATTCAATCCTATACACCCTTTAATGCCCCATGAAAGGACTAAAGATTGCATGCTTAGAATATATATGTGTGTGTGTGTGTGTGGGGGGGGTGACATACCCGCTTCTCAGCACCTGACTTGGTGTTTGCCTGCAAGGGTTAATTTATTTCTTCTCACTCAAACCAACACTCAACCTCTGTTCTAGGCTTTGAAGTGAGCATAAATCACCCCCCCAACACAGTTTGCACACTCCCAGCTACACAACATGCTCCTGCCACTCATTCAACATACAGGGTGATGAGTCCCTGAAATACACTATTGTCTGCCAGTCAGATCACAGTCTCTAAGGCTATGTATTCTTTTAGAGATTACAAGGATCAAACTTACTGTATTAAAGTTTAAAGCTTTAATATAAAAAAATTACAGCGCTTACACTAAAAGATAAAAATAAAATGGACATACAAATAGGCAAAACAGTCATAAAAAAAGTGAGACCATTACAGAAATATCTACCTTTCAGTCTGGTGTTATTCTATATCCTTGGAGAAAGGGGAGATGAAATATGGATCACAATTAGTCATCTGATCTCACAGCTGTAAACAAGCTTTCTTTGTCTGCGTTGCTGTTTATAGGTTTATCCTTGAGGTCAAATTTCCAAAACAGCCCTTAATCTTAATATTCTAATCCCAGGTCTGTGACTGGATCATGGCTAGTTTAGAAATGAATACATTTCACTTCAAATGCTCTTAGCCTTACAGCACTTTCCTTCCCAAATCAAATATGGAATGTCAAACCTTACCATTAGTGACCATTTGTCGATTCATTTGAAGCCACCAGAGGTGTGATGAATGGCAACCACTGTGTGTTCTCAGGAGATCCTCTGGGGTTTCAGATCCTGTGTACAGGATGACTATGACATGTCTTCCCAGGGCCATGGGATACTCGGAACCGGGCTACAGTACTGCTGGGGAGTGACAGGAGTCGAGACCCGACTCCATGACCCTGGCGGTGTCAATAAAAATTTTGGGATTAAGGTTTTGGGGATTAATGTTGTGACGCCACCTGTGATGTTCGTGAATTATGGCTGATGCTGCGGTGTGGGACCTCTGGGGATGATGGAATCGCAGCTAAGGTGGTATCGCTTCCCATGGGTGGAGCGGTTCCCAAGGGCAACCACTACAGTCTGTGGCGGTGGTAGGCCATCGGGGTGCAGGACTGAGGGCGTGGAATAACCGACAGACACGCAATATGTAGTCTCCTTTACCTATACTGGTAGTTGCAGGTTGAAACCAGGACACTGTCCACAGGTGATGTTGTGAATCCGTATGTCCTGGAATCAAGTTGGGGATCTCCTTGCTGTGCTCCTCTGTGCTGGTCCTGGCTGCCTGTAACTGAGCTTCGATCCCCTCTTCCTGCTGGCAAGTCTCTCACCTGTATGGCAGGCAGCCTGAGCCTCTGGTGACTGTCCCTGAGCTCTCGGGTGCTGCTGTGCCTCCAGGTGCTTTGATGTGGCTGGGAGACGTGGAGTCTCCCGTCCTCCGATTTTGGCTGCTGGGTCTTTAGTATCTGCAAAACCTCGGACTCCTGTGTCCATTTATGGCGCTCTGCTCTGAAGTGAGCCGGCAACTGGCCCCGCTTGTCAAGCCCTCTGCTCTCCTTCCTCAGACCCTCTCTGATGGGTCCCTCATGCTTGCGGCTGTCTATCCTGGGACGAGCTCTTATGGCTCTAGTTCCCAGGATGTCTGCACTGTCCTTCCTGTTGTCTAAGACTTTCTGAGACTTTCTTTAAGACGTTCCCTAAGACGTTCTGACTAACCCTGCCTCCAGGCCAGAATTTATAGGGGAGCTCCCCTGAACCCGGGTCTCGAGCTCCCCCTTCAGGTCTAGAGTCAGGAAAGTGTTGCATGTTGTGGGTTTACCTGGTGTAGGTACCCCTTCTTGCTTCCAAACATGACATCACCCCCGAGGGAGGCAATGCCATTGTGGTAACTGGATTCAGGGGTGCCACATTTACAGGTCAAGACTCTTTGTGTAGGGATGCAGCCTGTGAATAAATGTTAATTTACTGCTGTGATCATACATACCCCTGCAAATATATATTTTTTTCTCTACAGAGGGGTAGGCATTATATAGTTGTTTGATATCTATCAATTTGTGTATCTTGCATCTACAGTCATGGCCAAAAGTATTGACACCCCTGCAATTCAGTTTCTTCCTGAAAATGATTGCAATCACAAATTCTTTGGTATTATTATCTCCATTTAATTTGTCTTCAATGAAAAAAACACAAAAAGATTTGTCCTAAAGCGAAATTTAATATAATTCCACACCAAACATAAAAAAGAGGGTGGACAAAAGTATTGGCACCCTTTGAAAAATCATGTGATGCTTCTCTAATTTGTGTAATTAACAGCACCTGTAACTTACCTGTGGCACCTAACAGGTGTTGGCAATAACTAAATCACACTTGCAGCCAGTTGACATGGATTAAAGTTGACTCAACCTCTGTCCTGTGTCCTTGTGTGTACCACATTGAGCATGGAGAAAAGAAAGAAGACCAAAGAACTGTCTGAGGACTTGAGAAACCAAATTGTGAGGAAGCATGAGCAATCTCAAGGCTACAAGTCCATCTCCAAAGACCTGAATGTTCCTGTGTCTACCGTGCACAGTGTCATCAAGAAGTTTAAAGCCCATGGCACTGTGGCTAACTTCCCTAAATGTGGACGGAAAAGAAAAACTGGCAAGAGATTTCAACACAAGAATGTGCGGATGGTGGATAAAGAACCTCGACTAACATCCAAACAAGTTCAAGCTGCCTGCAGTCCGAGGGTACAACACTGTCAACCCGTACTATCCGTCGGTGTCTGAATGAAAAGGGACTGTATAGTAGGAGACCCAGGAAGACCCCACTTCTTACCCCGAGACATAAAAAAGCCAGGCTGAAGTTTGCCAAAACTTACCTGAGAAAGCCTACAACGTTTTGGAAGAATGTTCTCTCTTTTTGGGCAAAGGCATCAACATAGAGTTTACAGGAGAAAAAAAGAGGCATTCAAAGAAAAGAACATGGTCCCTACAGTCAAAGATGGCGGAGGTTCCCTGATGTTTTGGGGTTGCTTTGCTGCCTCTGGCACTGGACTGCCTGACCGTGTGCATGGCATTATGAAGTCTGAAGACTACCAGCAAATTTTGCAGCATAATGTAGGGCCCAGTGTGAGAAAGCTGGGTCTCCCTCCGAGGTCATGGGTCTTCCAGCAGGACAATGACCCAAAACACACTTCAAAAAGCACTAGAAAATGGTTTGAGAGAAAGCACTGGAGACTTCTAAGGTGGCCAGCAATGAGTCCAGACCGGCCCATTTTGGGAGTTTTGTGTGAAATGATCAATGTTTTGTTTTTTGCTTTATTCTCTTTTGTGTTTTTTCATTGAATCAAATTAAATGAAGATAATAATACCAAAGAATTTGTGATTGCAATTATTTTCAGGAAGAAACTGAGTATTATCTGACAGAATTGCAGGGGTGTCAATACTTTTGGCCAACACTGTATCTATATCTTTATATGCGTGCTTTCTTTTTGTTGAAAAAAACATAATATACATAGAGTAATGTAGCATGTAAAAGATTATGTTAAAAATGCTCGGCACTTGGTTGTCACAGGAATCACACACACTGATACAACATGGATGTCACATGGACACCAGGTAAAGGAAATATCGCACTAGTATAGCACTCGTATGACATACGGTATGACACTCGCTTGTCACTCAAAGACGTTTTCGGGAGCAACAACAGAGCCATTTTTCACAAAGAGATGTGAGTCAACCCTAAAAAGCAGGTTCACTGCCACCAGGGCTATTGTAGACTACTACTTCTCATCTTTTCAGGTACTGTTTTTCAGCAGTTTTGTTATCGTCAGAAGATAGATTACCATGACTTTTTACACAGCTGATGACACCGAACCTAAAATTTGCAATATGTAAAGTCACAGCTGACTCTGCTTACCTGCAATGATCATTACATGCTTCAATGCAAAAGATGCGGTCTTAGTCAGCGTACTGCTATTAATGTATATGAAGGAATCTAAAGAAAAGCCAGTGGCCAGTGGGAAAATTTCAAAACTACTATTTTTTTTATTTTTAATACAGGTTGTGATATGAAAAAGGCAAAATTAAAATAAAAATACATTTATCAAAGATAGCACAAATTCAGTTTTGTTCTCAAGCCCTCTATCTACAGTGTTAGCCAAAAGTATTGACACCCCTGCAATTCTGTCAGATAATACTCAGTTTCTTCCTGAAAATGATTGCAATCACAAATTCCTTGGTATTATTATCTTCATTTAATTTGTCTTCAATGAAAAAACACAAAAGAGAATGAGGGTGCCAATACTTTTGTCTGGCCCATTTTTGGAGTTTTGTGTGAAATGATCAATGTTTTGCTTTTTGCTTTATTCTCTTTTGTGTTTTTTCATTGAAGACAAATTAAATGAAGATAATAATACCAAAGAATTTGTGATTGCAATCATTTTCAGGAAGAAACTGAGTATTATCTGACAGAATTGCAGGGGTGTCAATACTTTTGGCCTTTTGGCCACAACTGTATATATATATATATATATACTAAATTAATAGCAGCACACTGGTGAGAAAAAATAAAAAACTATAGAGTTTTTTCAAAAAAACTCAGAAATATTTTTTTGTTTTTTTATGGTTCTTAGCGCATGCATTGGCCAATATATGCCTGCCCTTCAACCCACGTCTCGGTGACCATAATTCTGATGGGTCCATGTCTACACTATAAGCCTCTCTCGTACCCTAGGGGTCTCTGTTGCAATGGGCAGTAGCAGGAGACATACCTCTTCAGTTGAACCCTATGGTAGGGAGGCAGGAGTGCAAGTCCAGCAGTGGAACCAGCCTGCTCCACACATAATAAATGAAGGAAAAAAAAAATGAAGGAAAAAAACCCAGACAGCACTTCCTTAAGCTCTTCAGCTCAGGTGCAAATCTATATAGCTGAATTAGATATATACCAAATTAATAGCAGCACACTGGTTAAGCCAATACATGCTATTTGTAGGAGTTACTAGATATTTTTTGAGAAAAAATAAAAGCTATAAAGTTTTTTCAAAAAACTCAGATAGAAATATTTTTTTGTTTTTTTATGGTTCTTAGCACATGCATTGGCCAAGATAAGCCAGCCCTTCAACCACGTCTCGGTGACCATAATTCTGAAGAGGTCCCTGTCTACACTATAAGCCTCTCTCATACCCTAGGGGTCTCTTTTACAATGGGCAGTAGCAGGAGACATACCTCTTCAGTTGGACCTTATGGTAGGGAGGCAGGAGTGCAAGTCCAGCAGTGGAACCAGCCTGCTCCACACATTTCCTTAATCTATTATGTGTGGAGCAGGCTTGTTCCACCCCTGATGAAGTGACCGATACCGCAGCTGGTCTCCGGTCCGGACCACCCTTTCCCCCTCTGTTGCCTCCGTGCTGATGGCCAGCGATGGCTCCGGTAAATATGTAAACCTGTTACATCAATAAGACAAAGTACTTATACTATGCCTGTCATTTAGTGAATTAACTTAAGGTGCTTAACGGTTTACCTGTATACTGGGAATAGTTCAGGTGTGGGTATCCCCCCATTGGTCAATATAGGATTGTGGAACATGTGGTAATATGTCTATGTAAATTTTAACCCTTGTGACCATAGAGAGAGGGGAAACAATATACCTCTGTATAAACCTGTTTGTGTATGGGTCTCTGCAAAGACACGACTATTTGATTGTAAAATGATGGGACATTAATCTCAGAGCTGTTTATTTATGGTGAATTGTATATGGTACAAGCCATCAACTGACTTTATGCACGGGAGCACTTTACAACTCCCCTTCCCCTGTCCTTGACCTTTGTTAAAAATAATAAAATTTAACTTTTGCAAAATTTAAAGCCTGTTCTCCTTCTCTAAGTTATGAATATTTGGTGGAGTAGCTTTCTGAAGTATGACCCCTAATTTTAGTGTGGTTTACTTCTTACTTATGGAAATTTGCATTATAACCCCTGCAATTCTGTCAGATAATATTCAGTTTCTTCCTGAAAATGATTGCAATCACAAATTCTTTGGTATTATTATCTTCATTTAATTTGTCTTCAATGAAAAAAACACAAAAAGAATTGTCCTAAAGCCAAATTGGATATAATTCCACACCAAAAATAAAAAAGGGGGTGGACAAAAGTATTGGCACTGTTAGAAAAATCATGTGATGCTTCTCTAATTTGTGTAATTAACAGCACCTGTAACTTACCTGTGGCACCTAACAGGTGTTGGCAATAATTAAATCACACTTGCAGCCAGTTGACATGGATTAAAGTTGACTCAACCTCTGTCCTGTGTCCTTGTGTGTACCACATTGAGCATGGAGAAAAGAAAGAAGACCAAAGAACTGTCTGAGGACTTGAGAGACCAAATTGTGAGGAAGCATGAGCAATCTCAAGGCTACAAGTCATATCCAAAGACCTGAATGTTCCTTTGTCTACCGTGCGCAGTGTCATCAAGAACTTTAAAGCCCATGGCATTGCAGCTAACCTCCCTAGATAAAGACAGAAAAGAAAAATTGACGAGAGATTTCAATGCAAGATTGTGCGGATGGTGGATAGAGAACCTTGACTAACATCCAAACAAGTTCAAGCTGCCCTGCAGTCCTACAAATAGCATGTATTGGCTTAACCAGTGTGCTGCTATTAATTTGGTATATATCTAATTCAGCTATATAGATTTGCATCTGGGCTTAAGAGCAGTGGTATAACATGAACTTTGCGGGCCCCAGTGCAGCAGCATTTACCCCGGGGCCCCATAGGTAAGGAGCGGAGGGGGGGCGAGGTGCTACTGGAAATTTTACCATTGCCCCTCAAGGTGAGTTGATGAGCGGGGGACGGGGGGGGGGGTGCAGAGGTGCTGGTGGTGGATAGATGGTGCATTACTTACATTCATAGAATTTCCATGGTCAGCAGCAGCAGCCCCGCCGATAAGAGGAGAGGAGGGGCGGGCACAGCTGCGGGAAGTGAGGCTTCACTCACTTCTCGTCCTCCCTCCTCTCCTCGGACACACGTGATTGCGGCTGGGAGCACAGGCCCCCCTGCAGGGAGGCGCGGGCCCCCCAAAAGGGGCAGGCCCGGTCTCAGCCGTGGCTGCTGCGACCGCAGTAGTTACGCCACTGCTGAAGAACTTAAGGAAGTGCTGTCTGTTTTTTTTTCCTTCATGTTTTTTCCTTCATATATATATATACATATATATATACTTAACCTGTCTCCAGGTTTTTCCCCTATAGCCTACGGCCACCACCAGTAGGCCCTTATATACAGCATTCTAGAATACTGTATATAAGGCCACAGGGCTATCAATAACATAAAAAGACCTTTCATTATACTCACATAGAGGTTGGTCCAGTTTAATGGGTGTCCGCTAATATTGATTCGGCGCCTCCTCTATCTTGCAATCTCTATCCTCCTTCTGTGCTTCGTGTGGATGATGCATCCTATGTCAGCCACATAGTGTCTTCCATTGCACACCTGCGCACATGTACTTCTCTCTGACTTGCTGAGGGCAGAGCAAAGTACTGTAATGTGCACGCGCGGGGAAACATCATATAACATTTGTGCATGCGCACTACAATACTTTGCTCTGCCCTCAGCGAGGCAGAGAGAAGTTTGCATGCGCAAGAGCACAATGGAGTACACTGTGTGTGGATGACGTAGGATGCGTCATCCACAGGAAGCAGAAAAGGAGAATGACGATCAAAAGATAGAGGAGGTGCTAGATCAAGATCAGCTACACCCATCGGACTGGATCTCCCCATAGGTGAGTATAACAAAAGGTCTTTTTTATGTCATACAGATCGGCATAGGGACTTGTATACAGTATTCTAGAATGCTGTATATAAGGGCTTACTGGTGGTGACTGCAGATTATATGGGAAAAAAAGATGACAGATTCACTTGAATGTGGAATAGAACTCAGAACATCATTCTGTTTGTTGTCAGAAAATCAAATCTGTGACAACAGAATCTTGCAACTTTCAATTTCTTGGAAGAGAATAAAAAATGAATTTTTGTCTCTTCCCACCTGCAAATACAAGAGCTTCTTGACATATTTATAATATCAGAACAGCTCCTTTTATGAGTTGGGGAAACTCAAAAATAGCACAGAGGAGTCATAGAGAAAGTAAATTTCTTTTTTGCTTGTGTGTGAACTTTCAGCCTTCTTCTGTTACAGGATCACTCTACCCTATAAAGTATAATTGTCCTTTCAGGAGAGCTTATAGCAGAATGTCAGTGTCTGCTTCTAGCTCCTCCTTTCTCCTTTTTCCATAGAATTTTATGAGCACTAACTGTAATATTTAGGCGGTCGACAGGGTAGGGCAGTGATGGCGAACCTTTCTGAGGCCGAGTGCCCAAACTGCAACACAAAACAAAATTATTTATGGTGAAGTGCCAACAAGATAATATAACCTAAATTACAGCAGTGGTTATCTATTACAAGCGCTGCACAGGGGGAAGAGCCAGGAGATGCTAACTCTCTTCCCTGTACAGGGCTTGTAGTCCTGAAACACAGATGATCAATTCAATTATTTTAACAATTAATTGATTTTAAACTTACCTTTGCAGTCTTCTCTTCCCTTCAGCAGTGGTCAGACAGCTCATGTGTACTGGACATTGAAGCTGAGCCGCTGCCACTGCCCTTTCTAGAAACAGCAGGTGGATTGATCTGTATGGAAAAACGCTGAATATTAGACAGAGCAAGCAAATTTCATACTGAAATCCTGGTCCCTATCTTGTAGTAGTATCTCCATCCTGACCCTCTCCTTGTAGTAATGTGCTCCATCCTGACCCTCTCCTTGTAGCTATGAGCTCCATCCTGACCCTCTACTTGTAGTAATGTGCTCCATCCTGACCCTCTCCTTGTAGTAATGTGCTCCATCCTGACATTCCCCTTGTAGTAATGCGCTCCATCCTGACCCTCTCCTTGTAGTTATTTGCTCCATCCTGACCCTCTCCTGGCAGTAATGTCCCTATCCTAACCCCCTTGTTGTAGTAATGTCTCCAACCTTATCCCCTTGTAGTATGCTCGATCCCTGTCCCCTTGTGGTAATGTCCCCATCCTGCCCCCATCATGTAGTAATGCCCCCATCCTGCAGTAATGCCCTATCCTGCAGTAATATGCCCCCTCCTTGTAATAAAGCCACCATCATCCCCCTTCTTGTAATAATGTAACCATCATGCCACCTCCTAATGTCACCATCATGACCCTCTTGTCACCATCTTGCCCCTCTTGTCACCATCATGCCCCTCTTATTTGTCACCATCATGCCCTTCTTGTCACCATCCTGCCCCTCTTGTCACCATCGTGCCCCTCTTGTCACCATCGTGCCCCTCTTGTCACCATCGTGCCCCTCTTATTTGTCACCATCATGCCCTTCTTGTCACCATCGTGCCCCTCTTGTCACCATCCTGACCCTCTTGTCACCATCATGCCCCTCTTGTCACCATCGTGCCCTTCTTGTCACCATCGTGCCCCTCTTGTCACCATCCTGCCCCTCTTGTCACCATCATGCCCCTCTTATTTGTCACCATCGTGCCCTTCTTGTCACCATTGTGCCCCTCTTGTCACCATCGTGCCCCTCTTGTCACCATCATGCCACTCTTGTCACCATCCTGCCCCTCTTGGCACCATCCTGATCCTCTTGTCACCATCGTGCCCCTCTTATTTGTCACCATCATGCCCTTCTTGTCACCATCGTGCCCCTCTTGTCACCATCGTGCCCCTCTTGTCACCATCCTGCCCCTCTTGTCACTCTCATGTCCCTCTTGTCCACATCCTGCCCCTTGTCACCCTTATGTCGCTCTTGTCCACATCCTGCCCCTTGTCACCCTCATGTCCCTCTTATCCACATCCTGCCCCTTGTCACCCTCATGTCCCTTTTGTCCACATCCTGCCCCTTGTCACTCTTATGCCCCTCTTGTCTCCATCCTGCCCCTTGTCACTCTCATGCCCCTCTTGTCCAGATCCTGCCCCTTGTCACTCTCATATCCCTCTTGTCCAGATCCTGCCCCTTGTCACTCTCATGCCCCTCTTGTCCAGATCCTGCCCCTTGTCATTGTCATGCCCCTCTTGTCCAGATCCTGCCCCTTGTCACAATCCTGCCCCTCTTGTCCAGATCCTGCCCCTTGTCATTCTCATGTCCCTCTTGTCCAGATCCTGCCCCTTGTCACAATCCTGCCCCTCTTGTCCACATCCTGCCCCTTGTCACCCTCATGCCCCTCTTGTCCAGATCCTGCCCCTTGTCACTCTCATGCCTCTCTTGTCCAGATCCTGCACCTTGTCACTCTCATGCCCCTCTTGTCCAGATCCTGCCCCTTGTCATTGTCATGTCCCTCTTGTCCAGATCCTGCCCCTTGTCACAATCCTGCCCCTCTTGTCCAGATCCTGCCCCTTGTCACAATCCTGTCCCTCTTGTCCAGATCCTGCCCCTTGTCATTGTCATGCCCTTCTTGTCCAGATCCTTCCCCTTGTCATTGTCATGCCCCTCTTGTCCAGATCCTGCCCCTTGTCACAATCCTGCCCCTCTTGTCCAGAACCTGCCCCTTGTCATTGTCATGCCCCTCTTGTCCAGATCCTGCCCCTTGTCATTGTCATGCCCCTCTTGTCCAGATCTGCCCCTTGTCACCCTCATGTCTCCATCCTGCTTCTCATTATACCGTGGCTTACAAAAAAAAAAAATATATCATACCCACCTAGTACTCCCGCCTTCACCGCTCCTCTTCTCCTTGCGTCTTGAGTCCCAGCGTCACATGACCGCGGTCATGTGACGCTGGCGGGGCGGAGCTTAGAGAGAGTGTCGGAGACGCTTAGAAAGGAGAATCCTCCGGTCCGACACGGCTTTGAACTGCCGGCGCCGTCATGCCGGCAGTTCATAGCTGCAGTGAGAGGTGACGCCGCGTGCCAGGGAAAACGGCTCTGCGTGCCATCCCTGGCACGCGTGCCATAGGTTCGCCATCACTGGGGTAGGGTATACTCGGGTACCGGGGCTGATGGCGAATTGGATGGGGGATCACGGCTGGTCGGTCCCTGGTCCCGTGCCCTGGACCCTCAATGCCAGGGAAGATGGGGAATGATGGTGGTGCAGGGGAATAGTTATGTTATGGTACCCGGTAATGAGTATACCAGCGCTGCGGCAGGCCGCTGAGGTGATGGAGGTGCAGCTCAGTGTAGTACAGCTCCCCACAGGTGGAGCTTTACCTCAGGGCAGTGGGGATGGATGAGGGGAGTTGTAGTAGCGTCTCTGTGGTTAACACTGTGGATGGATGTCGGTTAAACAGGCACATGCACACACAGTAGTCTTTGTTTTGGTATCCTTTACTGGTGACAGGGTAACAGGTACAGTCCAGGGCAGTAACCAGGTCCTCGGTGCAATTTGGGACTTTCACCTTGGAGAGTTGTGAGGCCTCCTCTGTCACTGTGTACTGTGGTCTGGGGTAAGTCCTGCCTGTAACTGAACTCACCGCTCCTTCTCCCTCTCAGGGCTTTACTCTATCACTGACAATGAGGTCCTTCTGCGGGGTCCCTATTCCTCCTTTGGCCCCTGGTCCTGTGTTTGGTCAGGTTAGAGAGTCTCTTAGTCTGTTACCTCAGGGGAATTTGGTCCTCCTGGTCCTTCCGGGCTTTTACTGCTGCACTGGATGCTTTGCAGTGACGGACTCCAGTGTCCGGGTGAGTTAAAGTTAAAGGGAAACCTGGTTTGTTCCCTTCTTTTAATTCCTTGCTTCCTCCACTGGCCTCCGAACCTCTCCCTAGGGTGCAGCACAGCTGGGTCAGTGTTCCCTGGTCCTGGCTTTATCCCAGCGACCAGCTCCTTCACTGCTGCTCTCTCCTCTAACTGGAACTAACTGCAACTAACTGACTCCTCCCCTCAGACCTGGATCTTTTAAAGGGGATCTGGCTTAAGGCAGCCAGTAGAGCTCCCCCTTCAGGTCTGGGGTGGAAGGTGTTGTGTGTTGTGTGTACCAAGGTGTAAATCCCTCCTTGCTCCAGTGGATCCTGTGGCAATCCCCTGCAGGGGTGCCATATTCCCCCCTGGTTAATTACAGTTCTCCAGGACTGAAACATTTTTCATGAACACAACATAAGTTAACTATTTACATTTGAAAATTGAACAGAGTCTCAAAATTAAAAATTTACAAAAGCCAGAGAGAAATGGGAAAACGGGTAACCAGTCCATACAGCGCTAGTCCATCCACTGCAGGCTGTTTAAAGGCTGTTTGCCACCAGCAGTCCTGTGGCTATCGTCCATTTTTGAAAGTACGAAAGGAAAAATTCAAAAAGTCCAACAGGCAAAGTCTCTGTAGGCTTAAAAGTTCAAAAACACAACAAAACAGTTGCTACGGGTGTGTCGGCGTAGGAGTCCTAGGTACTGCAGGGGCCTCTACTGGGTCATAAGCGCTGTATACCTCCTTGCCATGGGGTCACCTATTGGCCAAGATTTTGCTCTCCCTAGATGGCTCCTTACGCCAACTCCACTCACCCCTCTTACTGGTGTTGTGTACCTGGTCTGGGTAGTTTTTGCCTACTCTTCACCCTTTTCTGTACATTAGCATTAATAACATATATACATTCTAAACATATCTACATTTTTCACATGTTATGGCTTATTCTCTGTACCTGAGTGGTGGGTGTCCTAGATTGACACGTGTTGACCTACGTAATTCTGGTGTAGGATTGGTGAGAGTGGGTCTATGTATCACAGGTAAACTGAGTAACAGTCTGCGACTGCCTGATCTCATAGTAGGAATGGCAGGTACACCGATTGCAGGATTCTCTGGTTCCGGTACAACGGTTGGTTCTTCTACTCTTGGCGTTTCTACTGCTGGTGGGAACATCAAAGTTGGAATTTGGTATGTACCTCCTATTTGAGGCCAATCCGATGGTAATTCTCCAATAAGAGTCTGGATTGTCTTTGGCTTCTCTTTCTCAGGTTCTAGATAAGGTACATCTTCTTCTGGTTGTAACTGTTGAGGGCACTTCTTCAAATTATCTCTGGACAGTGTTGCTGTAATTTCGTCATGGTCTTTGCTGATGAGACAGGTTTTCTGGTTATCAAATTTAGACGGTAATACAGTGTATGGTTCTTTTTCCCATTGATCATCTAGTTTGTGCATTCTTCTTTTTCTTTTCAAAACCAATTCACCTAGTGTTAAGGGTGTTTCTTGCGCACTTTTGTTAAAGTTGGTTTCTTGTTTTTCTTTAGATTTTTCCAGACTTCTCTCAACGCATTCTTGTATTTTCTGGTATTGTTCTTTCCTACGAGTATCCCAATCTGCATCTGTAGTATCTTTTTCAGGAACTACTATGCCTATTTTAAAGTCTACTGGGAATTTTCCTGGTCTTGCTCTCATGAGGTATGCAGGGGTACAATTTGTTGAGCTTACTGGGATGTTGTTGTAGATGTCAACAAGATCTGGTAACTTCTCTGGCCATTGGTTTTGTTCTTCTAAGGGCAGAGTTTTCAGCAATTCAATTGCCACGTGATTCATCTTTTCGCACATTCCATTAGTTTGAGGATGGTAAGACGTGGTACGAATTTTCTTACATCCGTATAGGCGACAGAACTCTTGAAATATTTCAGCTTCAAAGGCAGGACCTTGGTCTGTCAATACCTGTTCTGCGTAACCATGTGGTCTGCAGAAATAGGCTTGAAAGGTTCTTGCTGCTGTCTGAGCTGTTAAGTCCTTTACCGGAGCTACCACAAGGAATCTGGAGTAGTGGTCTACCATGGTAAGAGCATAGGTATAGCCCAATTTGCTGGGTTTGAGTTTGACATGATCTAAGGCTACCAGTTCTAATGGTTGTTTGGTGATGATAGGCTGAAGTGGTGCTTTCTGGCTGTTACAGTCTCTTCTACTTAATGAGCATAGTCCACAATTTTTACACCATCTCTCGATGGAGGCTCTCATGCTGATCCAATAGAATCTCTCACGTAACAATATTTCCAGTTTTCTCCATCCAAAGTGTCCTGCTCCGTTATGGTATGCTTCCAATACCATTTGGACATCTCTCTTTGGAACCACAACTTGCCATACCATTTAATGTGTTCTTGGGTTGATATACTGTCTGCACAGTTGACCTTGATAGATGAATAACCTGCTTCTTTCTTTCCACAGTTACTGGGCCTCTGGTGGAGCATTCTTTTTGAGTTGGGAATCCGGTTGGGTTATTAACTTCTTTACAAGGCTCACTGCTGGATCACTGTCTTGAGTCTCCTTCCATCCATAGTGAGACAATGGGTTTAGTGCAACAGTCTGACGGTTCTGGTAGATGTGATCTTCAGACATTTTCCTTTTTCTACTTTTATGGAAAGCTTGGAGTTCTATTTCCTCTAAGTAATCTTCCTCTTCTTCAAGTCCTTGCAGATGTACTTGAGGGTTTCTGGAAAGGGCATCAGCATTTGCGTTGTTGCGGCCTGCCCAGTATTTGTTGGTAAAGTCATAGTTCGATAGTCGGGCCATCCAGCGTTGCTCCAATGCACCAAGCTTCGCGGTATCCAGGTGTGTTAATGGGTTATTATTCGTGAAGACAGTAAATTTCGAAGCTGCTAGGTAATGCTTGAACCTTTCTGTTATAGCCCAGACCAAGGCCAGGAACTCCAACTTAAAGGAACTGTAGTTTTCCGGGTTCCTCTCGGTGGGTCGAAGTTTTCTGCTGGCATAGGCAATTACTCTCTCTCTACCATCTTGGATCTGGGAAAGGACTGCTCCCAGGCCTTCATTGCTTGCATTGGTGTAAAGGACGAATGGTAGGTTATAATCGGGGTAAGCCAGGATTTCCTCACCGGTTAGAGCCTGCTTCATCTGTTGGAAGGAGCTTTCTTGTTCTTCTTCCTATTCCAACGGTGGCTCTGAAGATCATCTCTTCTTAGATTGGCCTACCAGAAGATCTTGTAGGGGCGCTGCCATCTTTGTGTAACCCTTAATGAATTTTCTGTAGCACCCAACCAAACCTAAGAATTTACGTACTTCGGTGACGGTGGTTGGTCTCTGCCAGTCCTGGATAGCGTTCACTTTTTCCGGGTCTGGTGCTACTCCATCTGCGCTGACCACGTGCCCGAGGTATTGGACTTTAGGTTTCAGCAGGTGACATTTAGATGGTTTGAGCTTCATCCCGTACTTTGCTAAAGCTGCACATACCTCCGCAAGGTGTTCCAGGTGTTCTTCGTAGGTCTTGGAATACACGATGACGTCATCCAGGTATAACAGCACCGTCTTGAAGTTCCGAAGTCCCAGGCAACATTCCATGAGTCTTTGAAACGTTCCTGGTGCATTGCATAACCTGAATGGCATGCTGTTGAATTTGCATAGGCCCTTTGGTGTTGTGAATGCAGTCTTCTCTCGGTCTTCTTCTGCAACGGAGACCTGCCAATACCCACTAGTGAGATCTAACGTGGAGAAATAATTAGCAGTCTATAATGCAGCAAGAGTCTCCTCTATTTGGGCTAACGGGTAAGCATCTTTGTGAGTGATCTTATTGACCTCCCTGTAATCCACACACATCCTCATTGTGCCATCATTCTTTCTGACTAGGACTAAGGGGGCTGCCCAGGGACTACAGCTATCTCTTATAAACCCGGCTTCCTTCATGTCCCGCAGCATCTCTTTGGCATGTTGGTAGTGATTTGGTGGAATGGGTTTATGTCTCAATTTAATTGGGGGATGATCTCCTGTGGGTATGTGATGGTGTACCCCTTTAATCCTCCCAAAATTTAATGGATGCTTACTGAATATCTGTTCCAACTCTTGTGCTACCCAGTAGACTCCGCGCTTCTGGTGAGAAGGGGTAGCATCAGTTCCTAAGTGCAACTGCTGACACCACTCCTCTAGCTGTCCTTTGGAGTTGTTATCTTCCACCTGACTAGACGGGGAAATGGGCTCTACTGCCTGTATGTTGTTGTTACAGACAGTATACAGCTTTGCTACAGTAGCATACCAGGGTAGTTTTGCTTCCTCTTCCCCACAATTTAATACACGGGATTGGTACTCTTCCCTTGCTTACATCCACCACTCCTCTAGCTGTCAATAGTATAGGTCTATGCTCTGAATATACCGGCTCTACAACTACCTGGTATTCCTTTCCTCTGAGACCTATTGCTGCTCGACACCATATCACCATATCATCATTTCACTTTTCAGTGGTAACACAATGGGAATCGGGAATCTCACACTGCCAATCTCTCCCCCAGACAGATTTACCTGTTGCTTGTGGATGAGGGCTCAGATTTCTCTTTGGATGATTCTCGTCTGCCCATAACCAGCAGTCTCAGCAATCTGTTGGAGTAAAAACAACACTTCTCCAAGGCAGTTTTCAATCACATTAGTACCAATTACCATGTAGGGGTATTTCTGATCAGGATTATCTTCCACCACACATAACCCTTGGCCCTGTAACTCTACCCTCCCCAGCTTTATTGTCACTTCTCTGAACCTGATTCTGTGGTTGCCCATTAGCTGCAAGAATGCCAAAGTTTGGGTCTGAGGGTCTAAGATCAGCATCAGACCAAAATTGTTTGTAAAGGATATGTGGGATGGTTGTAACCTGCGACCCGGTGTCCAGGACGTGGGGATTCCTTCTAGCGTAATGTTGAGGTACAGACGGCCTCCCACGTACTGATTACGCCAGTCATATGGGCCTAATTGTCCTACTCCTGGCGGCTGGCCCTCAGGCCCAGGAATCTCGTTCTTAAAGGACATTCTCTTGCAAAGTGGCCTGGTTTGTTGCAATGTAGGCAAATGGGTTGTCCTAAAGAATCCGTGTAGTCCCTGGCTCTGCGTTGGAATGGTGTGTCGGTCCCCTGAACGGGCGACTTGTTAATCCCCTCCACGGGCGACATAGGTCTACGTTGGAATGGTGCATTGGTCCCCTGCACGGGCGACTTGTTCTTCCTCCTCATCCATGGGACGTCCTCAGGGCAATCAGCTAGTTGTATTTTCTTGAAGGTGGTGCCCCAGGCATGGCTTGCAAGAGTTTTAGTACATAGTCCATATTTTTGGTTAGCTGCAGCACCTGGTTGCATAAGTCTTCATCAGAGTTATTTGCTACAGCTTGTCTTTCCATTTTTGCAGGGTCTTTAGAAGCAGGTTTAAAGTCTATGGGAGAGGTGTTAACTTCCAGGACTTGATTGCTGGCTCTGAAGGCACTGGAACCCGTAACACTGTTATAGCACGATCTTTTAATTGATTAAAGTTCATAGTTGGATGATCCAAAACCCACATGTGTACCTGATGGCGGTTGTAGTCTGACCTCAATCCCTCCGTAAACTGCTCTGCAAGCATTTTATCCTCTTCTAGCACACGTGCCATATCTACCTGCTTTAAGGACCAGAGTGCCCCTTCTAAACGGAGGGCAAAGTCTCTGATGATATCCTGCGGTCTCTGCTTGCACTAGTAGAACAGCATCCTCAATTCAGACTGTGTGTTTTTCAAAAGCAGCAGAGTCCCTGTCAGCATCACTCCAGGACTCAACCTCCAGCTCCGCTTCACCTGTTGTCTCAGCACAACGGTGGCTCGCTGCTTTTCTGTCATCGTATACATGTCCAGCACTGCACACATCTTTTGTTTGAAGACTGCTAGGTTACCGGGTTTACCTTCATATGTTGGCAACCATTTTGCGCCCGGTATGTATGGCAAGGCTATCGGTATTATCGGGGCCGCTTCTCTGGGGGCTGCGTTCCGGGCTATGGCTTTTGCTGGAAGGCTTGCAGACACAGCATTTTGCAACGTACTTTTGCGCAGGTGCTTTCACTGTCAATTACGCGGCCAAAAGCGCCGTGTGTGAATGTAGCCTTACTACTGATCTCTGGATGGATAATTCTGAACATATAATAGTATCTTCTTTTATATCAAAACCTCTATGTACAGGGGGTGAAATAAATATTAAACATGATACCATTTCTATAAGTAAATATATTTCTAAAGGTGCTATTGACATGAGTTTCTCATCAAAGGTCAGTAACAACCCATCCTATCCACATTGACATAGAAATCAAACCATAGATGTTCATAAATTAAGTTAAGTGAATGAGAAATGATACAGCAAAAAAGAGTTGAACAAGTTACTGAAATGTATTTAATACTTCTTACAAAAGTGTTTGTTAGAGCCAGGAACAATAGTTTGTTGGTGATGATGAAGCTTCAAGATGCCTCCTGTGTGGAGAAACTTGTGGCATGGATTGCTCTGGTGTGATTTTGGTCCATTCTTCCACACAAACAGTCTTCAAATCCTAAAAGTCTTGTGGGCTCCATCTATGAACTCTGAGCTTTATTTCCTTTCATACATTTTTATTGGATTCAGGTCAGGAGTTTGGCTGGTCCATTCTAGCCACTTTATATTTCCTTTTCTGAAACAAATTGAGAGCTTCCTTGGCTATATATTTCATTGCCTGTCTGAAATTTCTACCCTCATTTCATCTTCCTCATCCTGGTAGAGGGTAGCAGATTTTTATCACGAATGTCTCAGTACATTTATCCATTCGTTCTTCTTTCAATTATATAAAGTTTGCCAGTGTCATGTGCTGGAAAACAGCCCCACCCCATGATGTTCCTTCTTCCAAACTTCACTCTTGGTGTAGTGCTAGAAGTCTCCAAACATGATGCGTATTATAACATCAAAGAGTTCAATTTTGGTCTCATCTGACCAGACTATATTCTCCCAGTATTTCACAGACTTGTCTAAATGTTGCTGCAATGATGCTTTTTGTTCAGCAATGAAGTCTTACATTAGGTGTGCATGGAGGTTGAGTGCATTACTTAATGTTGTCTTTGAAACAATTGTATCTGCTGT